>CM067498.1:2277328-2377060 GCA_034552555.1 Semaprochilodus insignis
TATATATATATAACTTGCTCTGAAATGCTCATAGCTGTCATGGCAAGCAGAGAAGGCAACTACATGCAAAAGTATGTTTCCTACCTTAAAAATTGGTGGGCAGAAGTGTGTAAACAAGGTAGTGCCACTGGATTTGTAGCATTTTGGGAATGCACAAGGCAGTGCGGATCCTGATAGTAGTGGTCAGCTTAGCATATAATAAATATCAGACAGACTGTGGATCTCTGTGGGTGGAACATGGGTGTCAGATAGCCCGATAGCCAGCATAATCGTGCCCTGTCCCAATTCTTGCCCTAAACCATAAGGTACTCCTTTAAGTGTACACTCTTATGACGTTGTTGAGGGGAGCAAACAGGCCATATGAGTTCAAAGCATCAGAGGGTTGACGGTACAACTGGGATACACTTCGCCTCGCATGCCTTCAACTGTATACGTCACTGCTGCTTCAATCTGATTTATCATGTTTAACCACCGTGCTGGGTTTTCCCCCACTCTATTAGCTTTTTTTTGGATTGCTGTGAAGTCACTTATCCCTGCAGCTTTATCATTTTGATTATTTGCCTAATAAAGATGATTAATTTCACTAGACGCTTGAACAGAATTGTGGAGAAAATTGTTGAGGCGTAATTTATCATCATCAGACACTCAATCGCATCCTTGTGTAGAGACACTTCTGTCACTTGCTCTGTATTTCATAACATTTAAAATTGTCTCGTCTGTCCCTATAACAACATGAATATGTTGGACAAATTTGATTGCAAGTGCTTTTCAAACTCATTTTGCTGTTTAACCTTACACGAAAGCCAAGATGACAGATAACAAGTTGTCCTAAAGCACCACATACGTTATTTGTATATAACAAATAAGAGAGGAATGAAATAGGAGATCGTCACAGGCTTGTATAGTAATGTAAGTATTTCTATATAAATGGCTGGTTCCCAGTGATGTACTTTTCCTTATTAAGTATATAGTACATCTGGTTGATAAAATGTATATGGTGCGTGTGTTGAAGTGATGCTAAAAAGTGTGAAAAATGTGATCTTGTCAGTTCCTGTCAGGCCAACATAATAACATACCAGCATAAAAACATACCAGCATAATAAATTGCTTGAGTACATGAACTGTCATTTCAATGTAATGTTGTTTGTTCAACTCAGTTATGTAATTTAATATTAACAGCCTTCCCTTATCACAAACTGTCATAAATCTAGCAAAGCCTTACTGCGTCTATATATGCGTTAATATCACTACAACAACTTAAATAGTGCTTTTTTTTACCTAACTTAAGCATTTTAAAATGTATGATCGTCAAAACCATGTCAATCTTGATAAAGAAAAACACTTGTATCAACTTGTATCAGATGGGTTTATGTGCATAACGTCACGAGAATACAGTGGAACTTGGGTGACTGCCTCCACAGAAGTGTGGTCTGATGCACGCTTAAGAGAGGGGTGCATCAAGTGCCCATAGGGGGCGCTCATAAGCATCCCACAGCCTTGCACACCTAAGTCTTGCAAGTGCGAGTAATGTGACAGGGCCATGGTATAATGTCACCACCAGTGGGTAACACTAGTAACCCCACCAATGAAGCCATAACATGCAATGTTCTCTGGCAGGAATCCTACATTCTCTTATATCTGT
The DNA here is from genome assembly GCA_034552555.1 of Semaprochilodus insignis. NCBI lineage: Eukaryota > Metazoa > Chordata > Actinopteri > Characiformes > Prochilodontidae > Semaprochilodus > Semaprochilodus insignis. Next base: position 2,278,971 of record CM067498.1, read on the forward strand.
AACATGGTAAAAAATGTAACTCACTCTGGATAAGAGGTCTTCCAAAAGCAAAAACTGCCTCAAAGCAAAAAACGCCAGACTACCAGGTGTCAGGTTTATACATTCAAGCAAGATTCTACACAAGTAACCTATACTACATAAGCCAGCTGGTGAATGATTTCATAGCACAGTTAACACAGGATAGCTAATTCACAAAAATGTTTTGCTTATATTCTTAGGGGTCAAAGACTCCCACTCACAAATCAACCCTGGAATTGAAATTGAACTGGTAATAATCTTCTTAATGTAGCTGTTTTGTGTGATCAGTGCATGTGTTAAAAAGTTGTTCACTTTATTAGCACTTGTTGTTTCCAAGTAATAGCACAAGAAAGACTCTCTCTCTCTCTCTCTCTCTCTCTTTTGACTTTGAGGTTTGGTTTCCGCTTACTGGTCTCAGCTGCTGGATGGAGATAACATCTCAGGGCCACTGGACTTCCTCCTCTCCTAACCCGCTTTCATACACACACACGCGCGCACACACACACACACACACATGCACACACACACACACACACACACACACATTGAGTTAGAGTTCCCTCTATTACGGTTGGTGGCCAACCCTGGAGCCCTGTGTCTGCAGCCTGGACCGGGGTTGAGAGGTGGGGGTCAGAGATGTGAGGGGCTCTTGTGGATTTTAGATGAGTGGCAGGATGAGCAAAGTCAGGATGCATATGAGAGACTCATGTATGTTTTTCTGTGCATGTAAGAAGGGATAAAGTGAGTGCTTTAGAATGGTCTTGGCACCACCTAACACCTGTAGCTGCTTTCCATTTCTGCATCTCTCTCTCTCTCTCTCTCTCTCTCCTTTAGCTGCTGCCTCACTCTCCACCTCTGTAGTCAAGTCTACTCAAGTCTAGTTAAAAACTTTATTGGCATATCTGTTAAAGCACAGATTTTGGGTGCAGTAGCAGAGAATATAATTGCACTCTAATCCCAGATAATGGAGGTGAAATATATATTGCACGAAGAAAAATCAGGACACGGCATGTAACTTGAAATCACGGAGGAATAGACAAAGACAGGATAAAGCGGAGGAAATAGTGGGGATTAGCCCAATACTTTTTTGTTTTTCTTCATTTCACTTATTCCTTTATATTCCTTTATAAAACAAAACTCCCACAGGCCAACCAGCCCCACATACACACACTGGTCAGAGGTTTGCAGACTGAGAAGTACAGAAGTAAGTTGCTGTACTTGCAGTGGTGGTTTACCAGCCACTGACTCGTCAGGTTTCAATTTGATGTGAAGACTAGATCAGTTTCCTCTGTGGCGAACAAACAACAATGGCAAAATTACAGAATGCACATCTTACAGTTCTCCCACAATCCTCTACACATAGCTGTGAGCACACTAACTACAATTTTTAATAGGCCTATGTAGACCACATAATGATATCTGGATACCATACATACACCTCAAGACTCCAAACTGTAACAGCATTTTTATGCACCATGATGCGTAGTTCTAAAAACCGTAAGTTAAACATCATAGCAGCGTTTGAAGTTGCTGCGCTTGAACAAAGACCCAGTGAGCTTGTATTTCCAGCACTGTGTAGCAGTGAAGTAGCTTAATTGCTATGAAACTTGCATAACTTTCGTCCATGAGAGGTAGCCCACTCCTAATCCTCCCACTGTGAGAAGACTATGAATCCGAGTGGATGTGTAGTTGTCGAAAAGCTGTTACTGAGAAAAGGAAAGAAGCTGCTGGTGTTTCCAATCAATGGTCTGACCACACCAAAACCCAGACCTCGTCATCACTGAATGTGTTTGGGATTTCAGGACTGGAAAGCAGAAGATCCAGTCAACTTCTAAGACTGAACTTTGGACACTTAAAATATTAAGGAAAAAAACAAGTGTCCTAAAAAATAAGTCTCTTGAAAAGAATAGAAGCTGTAATAATGGCGAACATTGGACACACTAAACACTGAAAAATGCTAAATGATGTTAAGCTGTTAAGGCCTCTGCGAAATTGTCTGTTAAATGTATGTTTTCTGCTTTTTCTTAAATCTGGATAGTGAAGAATTTCCATTAAAAGTCACTTTGACTGGAAAGCAAGTACATGAAGGGTCATGTTCAGACTTTTGCACAGAAATGTACATCTCTATGTTGAGTACATATCATTTCTGTAAGAACGGTCATCGGTCATCCATTACTTCCTGTTTCACCTAGGCATAAATATGAAGTGATACCCAGGCCAAAATCCTTGAAGGCCTTTAGTCATCCATGAAGATGAAAGAATAGACATGGATTTTCTCCAAGCATCAAAAAAGTCAGACTTTAGATATTGTTGCCCTTCATACATTTTAATGGCTATAAAATAGCTTTCCAATAGTAATATAAAAAAATATATCCCCAGTAATTCAAGACTCCTAAACTCAGCCGGGTAATAAAGTCCCTTGAAATATTATCCCCAATAAGTAGAGCAGTTATTAAGAACTTTTAAACAATTGGAGCTGTAATGAACTGGCTGGGTAGAGAGCATACATGGATTCTGCCCTCACAGTGAGGAGACGCAAAACTTTCTCCAAGGACCACAGCTGGATAGTTGTAGGAGTTGGTTGGGGTCTGCGTATCTACGATTAAACAACAAACCCAAGCCAATAAACTATTTAGCTTGCCAGGAGAAAGACTCTGCTGTCATCAAACCACAAAAGTAAGCGCCTAGAGTTGGCTAAAACATCACTAGATCTGGGGTTCTATGGTCAGATGACACTAAATACAGCTGTTTCTGTGCCAAACACCAGAGGAAGGTTTGGTGTAAATACGTCAAGACCACGCATAAAAGAATCTAATCCCCATGATGAAATATGATGGAAGATCTGTGATGTTTTAGAGTCAGTGGCCATTCCAGTCACCTGACCCAAACCATGCTGAAATGCAGACTTCACAAGCGAGGGCCTAGGAGATTTTGTATGGAGAAGTGCGTCTCCTGTGCTCTCCCACCATATCCACCTTCATAAGAGAAGAATCAGTGCTGCTATTTCGACAAACGTACACAAAGTTCTAAATGCATTACTGATAAGCTTGGCAATACATCTGGATAAAACTTCAGGTTCCAAAATCTGTCTGATCAAATTGAGGCAAATACTCTGAGGCAAATAACTGGCAACCACAGTCTACTGTTAATCATTTAAATAGCTTGGAGAAAGAATTAATTTTGCAACTGTTTTAATAACATGCTAAATTATTTATCATAATGTATTTTGCGACCACATTACAAAACATTTCATGTAGTACTGAATAATAACTCTTACTTGTGGTGCAATCACTGTAACACACAGCCTCTCTAGGTATTATTATGGTCCCACTACCATACTTCACAGTTGTGGGTCAGCTGTCAGGAATAAAGCTTGGTGGGTAGGTTTGACATTGTCAGACATGCGAATGACTCAAATTTAACGCTTGGCCGCGCATGTGACATTAGCAAGGATGAGCCTTTTTGCTGAACCTGACTGACCCAACAGCTATATGTGTGGACATTCAGCGAGCAGTGTTGTCCTCCATGAGTCATCCTGTTAGTGCCAGCACCATTGTCAGACAGCTACACGACGCAGGACTACATGCACGCAGACCGTTACGACGACTGTCTTTAACAGCACATCAACGTCACCAAAGACTGCAATGGTGTCGTGCCAGACTGTCATGGAGTGACTCAGAATGGCAGCGGGTCATTCTTCAGTGGCGAGTCCCGCTTTTGTCTTGGTGGAGACGACCAACGAATCCGTGTGTGGAGGAACCGTGGTCAGCACCAAGATGAACGGTTTGTTGTCACATGTTCAGAAGGCCTGGTGTCACTCCACCTCCACCCCTACCGCACCATCTGCAGGAACTGTGTGAGAATATTCAAGCTGCATGGGATGGATTATCACAGGACACCATTAGGAACCTCTACAGCTCCATGCTGAGACGTCTGGCAACACATAGTGGCCCGACGCCATACTAAGAGGCACTACTTCTGTATGTGTAGCTCAATAAATATTGATCATATCAGTCTAAATGTATCATCATTTATTGTTCCTGGTAACCTTTATCTTCCTTCCCAATGGCACTGCAATCCCACACTTCCTTCTGGGTGCAGCTATTTTAGTGACAACGAGTGTACATATTTACCCATGTATACTAATGTTTCATAAACTGAATTACAGACATAAATCATGCAAACTTCACTTGTCTTCTAACTGGGTAGACCCATCATGGCAAAATCCACATAACGTTTTTAGGCCTGCACAGCTTATGAACACTGGATCCTTAAAACTGGATCATGCCAGCCCCATCATGCACTGCACAGTCAGGTCAGATTGAACTGGAATGGGGTACACTTTGCATTGTTGTGCCAGAGCAGTGTAAATGCAGCCATGCAGCTGGCTTGTCTGTGGTAAATGTAAGCACTGTGCACTCCGTGTTAAAGACTGTACACTGTGTGTTTCGTGTTAAAGACTGCCCAGCTTCCTGAGGTATATCAGTACACAGAACAAATAAACAAACAACCACAGTCAGGTTTCGGTATATCATCATCTGCATACCACACTGTCAGGTGAACGCAGTTGCAGTAGTATTTCATTGTTATCAGAGATTTTATTATCAGTTGTTGTGGGAACACATACAAGCAAATTAATTATGATGTGCATAACAATTGACATCTCGTCAGCATATCCTATTTCGGTTCAATTTTCCATTCCACTGCAAAAGTTTCACCATCCTTCCCACCCTAATCAGAGCACAGGCTAAAACGAGAGAGCTTTTTCCGTTATTTGTGTAACACAAAAATATACATTCAAAAATATCTTGTTATTCACTTTGCACAACTTACTTTGGGTATTTTTACAGAAAGATAGAACATGCCAGGTCTGCTGCTCAGTACAGAATAAAATCATAGCCTTGTGGCTTGTTGTCATGCTGAAATCCAACTAGTTTAGTAAAGACGCTGATATTCTTGCCTTTCTGTGAAGACCTTGCATTTTCCTTGCATAAACATTATTGCACTCGCTGTATGAAGTCTTTAGAGTAATGGAGATGTGTGATCCCGATATAATATAAACATAAATGTCCACTTTAGCAACACATGATGTCTGTGTATAACTCTGGTAGGTCACTCTGAGTGGAGGCCTTGGTTACAAAATTAGAAATGCCATTTTTAAAGGAACTATTTTCCACCGTTAATATGCATATGCACACAGTTTTCATAAGAGACAGCATAGCTCTTAGGATCGCTGTGCAGTTTTATGGCTGAGCTGTTAAACATCAACTCAAAAATGTGCACAATAAGAAAACACTCTTTAACACTCGTAAAAAATGAAAGTGCCAAAATAGTTCTTTGGAGCCATGCCACAGAAGAACCACTTTTGCTTCCCTAAATAACTTTTCATTGGAAATTTTCATTGGCTTCATTTTATTAAAGGGAGCTGAGTCCATATTATTAAAGGGCCTTCCTTCGATTTTTTCATTATTTCATCTTCATCATTCAGTTGTTGAGATGTAAGCTATGTCATGTAGACTTTGATGCCTAATGGTGTATAGGACAAATCAGCGTTACTTCACAACAACAAAGATCTTACTTTCAGATGGATAACGCTGGTAGTGCAGCACTGTCACAGTAGGATTTTGAACCAATTCTGATCCTGGAGAGTGTTGTAGAAAACAGAACTTTTTCAGTGAACCTGTTAACATTTTTATACTGAGTTAATTTGTACCCTTACATGTTAGTTATTAAGTACTCCCATATTATATGTTCATAGTATTGTCCCTGCTGATATTGTAAACCTGGGTGCTGCTTAAGTGTATCTTCCCACTGCGATAACTGGACTGAGTTATTTTTTGTCATTTACTGATGAACACCAGCCATTCTTTTCCCTTCAGTATGTAATAAAAAAAACATAACATTAATAAAAGCCTTTATTTTATCTGCTATTGTAAAGCTAATAGCTGTTTCATTACTGTTTTTTAATTACTTTAAGCAGCTCAACCTGCTTTTACAAGCTGAAAAACAGGAAAAAAAATCTGAAACCTGAACGAGTATGTTCTTGGAGATACATATTACCACTGATCCTGCTTCGTGGCCATAGATGGGGAAGGGGGGGGGTTGTTACCCTAAAAAGTCTAGCTGCTCTGAGACGATACCTACTCACTTTAGCTACTATTGCCGCAAAATCACACTGAAGCACAGAGGAGCTTCAAAAGGAGCTCCAGTGGACCCGTGTTATCCACCAGCCAGCATTATTGTTTATGAACATTCTGATTTAGCCTATTGTAGAGAACTTAGAATTCTTCAGTGTGGTACTGATGGGAACCAGGGGTCACAAATATAGCCATTTTGTTTACTATCCTATATCTATATATACTGTGGCTCGGCCGGGGAAGGGGCCGAGCACACTGACCGGGAAACCTCAACAAGACCCGAAGACACACACTCAAACACCCAGCGCGAGTCAACCAGAGCTCTTTATTTACATATAACTGCAATGAATAAACCAAAACACAACTTGAACATGAGGCTTACTCAGCCTGATAAGTCCTTCACCCCCTCCGTCTCTCTGGCTTGCTTGCTCCGCCATGGCCTGTAAGCCACATGTCCTGCCTCTCCCACACTGGAGAGAGGGTCAGTTTATAAGGGCACGGCGCCCTGCCTTCTGATCGTGCACACCTGTGTCTTAGGGATCAGGCAGTATTTATAATCCATATCATGTACTGTTTTCCTGTAAGAAGTCTTTACAGCTTTTAGAGATGTATTATTCCTATCACCACCATTGTGAACAATTTTGAGTAGGTTTCTCTAGAACAGAACATTTTGCATCAAACCACTCTGAATGACTTTATCAAAGCGACTGAATTATGCAGAAATACCAAAATATATGTGGACTTCCTCTGGACTCTATGACAAAATTACTTTTTACCGACACTTTGAACTCTCAGAGTATTTCACAGTTAGAATCTCAGTGCAGTGTTCTGACTCAGCCCTGGAACACACACAAATGAAAAACAGAGAGGCCCTTTAGCTAAACTTGTTTTGGCCTAGCAGCAGAAAGCTTCATTAATCTGTGTGTGAGCAGCAGGCTAAGCCTGAGCCGCTGGCATCTTATAGAGTTGATCAGTAACCTGACTGTAAAAGAATTGTCCTCACACACACAGGCTCGTTATGCAGCCCCCGGTTTAAAGTCTGTTTTGATAAATGCTACTTACGAGGAGTTAATGTTTGGACTTTGGACCTTCTTGTCCTGAACAGCTACTCAGACTGCGGAGTCCTATTGTTATATAAAGGGAGTATAAAGCATGCAGGAATAATCAGACTGCTTTGGTGTTGAATGGGGCCTTTTATCTGCTTACATAACAAGCAAAGCAGTAAGAACAGCTTGGCCCAAGGAGCAGGGGATCATGGGAGAATAGAGGGGATGGGCTGACACAGGTTCTCTTCAGAAGGGATGACCTATGGTGCACACACATAGCTACACATGATCTTTAAGGTACACAGGCTCTTATCTAGGTGAACTTTAGCATGCCCTGCACAGGCAAACTTATGGCTCATTTCTAGCCAGTTGCTAACAATGAATGGGAGTCTACTTGAGGAACGAGGGATGAATAAATGACACATAGAGGAGTAGAGTTTGGGGATCTGCCCTGAGTGAGTACATGCAGTTTGGTGGTTGTCAGGTACAGAAGATGGAGAAATGGCCTAAAAAAGACAAACAGATGAGTGCAGGTCGGACCAACATTGAATTTGTGCTTGGGGGTCTGCCCTAAGAAAGTCTATGCAAATGGTGTCTGTCGATCAGAAGTACAGTAGATGGATTTTTCACCCCATTCATTTATAATCGAAAAAATGTCATATTATAGCTGTATACAAGCATACTATTCCCAATCAGACTGAACATTCTGGAGTTGGAATGGTGTTGATATCTCAAAAACGTTTGACCAAGGACAAGAAGAACAAGAACAGGAATAACATTCTGAATTTCTAGATATCTGAACACCAAGTAATCTTTCTGGGCAAAATATGCAGCTAGTGTTTTGTGCTTACAGTTTTGGCATGGACAAATGCAGGATCAGAGGAGTTTCAGTTCAATGCTGTTCAATCCAAAGGGCCTCTCTTTTTTTTTGGCCAAGCTGTAAAACTTCAGCCTATGCCGTTTCACAGAGCAAAGGGCACTATAAATCATGAGACTTATTAAGACTGCTCCCAAGCAGAGGGAGTATATAGAGAGGACAACAATGGCCAGGCTTGTTAAATGAGGCCTGCATGAGGCTTGTTCACTCATTAACGATGTTTGCATTGTAGGCAGTCCAACGTCGCAGCATTAAGAGGTCATGTGAAAGATCCGGGAGCAGGAGGAATAGTGGCCGGGGTGAGTTCACACAATGGAAACGTCCACTGAGGGATCACCTCCAAACACACCTGGGTTAGAACGCGCACTGACAGAGCACATGTCAACTAGGTCTGAGTAGAATATGTACATATAAGAGACCTGACAGGACTGACAGTGTCCAGAGTTTATATTCAGGCTTACTAAATTAAAAAAGCCCCGGTTTATCTGGCAGGGAAGCAGGAATACTAATACACATTGATATGTACTGTATGTTAATGTTTAATATCTATAAACTACTATTAAAGGGCTCTGCTGTTGAACTTCTGACAGAAAGTCTTGCTTTTCATTTTACTGAGTGAGTGAGTGTGTACAGATCTGTTTAACTTCACTTCCTGTGCTTACCAGTCATTTAACAGGAAGTCTAGTTCAATGTTCAGTGTCAGGATATATGTGGAGACTTGTGAAGATTTATCCTCCTAGATCTCAGCCACAAAATTCTGATCTAATATCAGCTTCAGCACCCCTTAAACCCTCTTTAGTTGCATTCCTAAAGCATGAAAAACTGGTGTCAAAATAGCTGTCAAGGCCACATGGGTATTTCCCGTGTGGGTTTGATTCAAAAGCCGCAGATAGTAGTTTACCATGTGAACTAAACTCAGCTAGAAAACGAGGCTTTCACTTTATGTAACAGGACAACAATGTAAGGCCCTTACTTCTATACTGATCATTGTTAAAGAAAAATGCATTTAACTTTTCGAAAGTATATTTAATATGAAAAAGCATACCTTTAATACTTACACGTACATCACTAGACACTGTTTTACATCTACGGATACTACTTTAAAGCACACTACTGCATTACAAGTGTTTTGAAATTGTAATTAAAATATGATGAAATGTAGATTGTACTTGTGTTTACTTGTGCTGTGTTTTTAAACAACTTAAGATTGTAAAGATTATGCTATTTGCAGACATACATGTTATTGCATATTTTAGTGCATATTATAAATATGCTACCAGATGGAATATGCAGTGTTTCTCAAAAGTAAGAAAACATCTATATATAATGAAAACGGCTTGGCTGATGGCAATTCAATTTTAGATACAAGCTATGTGGGAGGGGGGTATCTTGAACGCTGCCATCTTGGATTTAACTACTTTAAGATAGGTGTGTGGAGAATTTCACCAAGGAAACAGTGCTGTGCCTCATGTCAATGTAACTTTATTATTCTCATATTGAGACAGTGATTTTGTGTGCAACCAGAAAATTGACCATAAGGGCTACAGAATGTGTTTGATATGCTGTCCACCACATGCTAAGGCTAACACCACAAGTTAAGGCTATCCTTTTTCTTCCATTCCTGATGAACTTTCACCAAACACCTGGCTGAATGCTGCACAAGCAACAATTCTGTCTTGAAGATGAACAACATTCTGTATCTTCACAGAGTAAACGAGTGCAGTGACAAGCACTTCCCCATTTAAAAGCTAAAGTTGAACCCAATATGGTGGCATTCAAGATGTCCACCATGTTGGTGACATGGCCTAACAGGTTTCCTTTGTACCACTGCCTGCCAAATTGTTTTCATTTTATATTGATGTTTTCTTATTTTTAAGACACCCTGTATTTAAGTAATGTTGGAATACATATCTTCCATGCCTACAATTGCTTTTCTTAGATTTACATTTAAATTTATGACATTTAGCAGACACTCTTTTCCAGAGCGACTGAATGAAGTCAATATGCAAATTCTACTACACATAAAGGTAATGGACAAAAAATGAGTCACCTGTGCCTGAATTGTACCTAATAGTGTGTAATACCTCCACGAGCACCAATAACAGCTGTAATTCAATTTAACATGGACTAGACAAGTTTCTGGATGGAGGCCACATCAATGTTCAGACACTCTTACATCAAAGAATTGGTCAGTTGGGCCAGATTTGGTGGATGCCTTCCTTGGCACATTTCCGAGGAGAATTCCCTGTATACTGGGATTTTAGCCATCGCTGGTAGACCTGTATGACCGTACTCTTCCATACACCTGCAGATTCAGCTACTTCCTTCACACTATGGTCTTAGGCACGCCCAAATGCAGTCACTCTTTGGAGCCATTTTCCACACATGGAACGAGACATTCACTGCACTGTAGCACCTCTTCTCAATCTATGGATCCCGTCACTCACACCCCACAGGGATTTATAGCCCCATCATCCTCATGCAGCGACATCTGTAGAAGCCAGAAGTTACTACCACCTGAACTGATATCCTTATTCCGTCACTAGTTGCCTCTAAAATGCAACTAAATGTATAAGTGCATAAATACTTTAAAAGTCATTGCGTTATATACCCTTCTAAATAATACATGTCATTTGATATCAACTTTAACTTACTTTCATATATATTAGGTGTTTTTACATACATTTTTTCATACATGAAATAAAAAATGTATACTTTTATTTTTCCCTATATGCTGCAAACATACTATTGATATATTTTTCACAAGGAAAGCTTTTTTTTCTTTGCATATCTAGAAGTCTAATGACAAAGGAGGGGTTTACTGCCTTGCTAAGTTGCACTGAAAAGGTGATGACTTGTGCACACCTCGTTCGTGCTTGCCACCATAGCTGGATTCTGGCGTGGAGCTTTGAGTGCTTGTCTGACTGTGTATTTGATGACTGTGACTGAAACCTCAACGCATGGTAAACTAACGAAAAGCTTGTTCTGCATTATTCAGGAATACACATATCTACTGCACAGATCTAAAATTCAGTGATGGACAAAGTAAAAAAGTTCTATACTTGAGTTAGAAATTCAAGCAGTAGAAATAAAGGTATTGTGTGTTTAATTCTACTAATATAGAAAACATGCTTGCTTTTAACTATACAAAAGTACTGAGAGTACTGAGAGAATGTCTGTTACAAAACCTGTGTAGCAGCTGACATGACCAATGAACATTAACTCAGCAGCACACATACTAAAACATATTAGCTGTGAGTGTGACAGGTTAGCTAGTTGCTAGCTATCTTTGCTGATTAAGACTCTTATAAGACTCCATGCTCTGGTCTAAGCTGGTTTATGGTGGTCTAGTGGTGGTCTGGATCTGGTTTAGCTGGACACCAGCATAGCCATACTGACTGACCAGCATACCAGCATCCAAAATATAATATGGTTTTTGCTAGTGACCAGTATATCAACTTGTATTACTGCTGACCAGCATTCCAGCATGTGACCATCCACGCTAAAAAAAAGCAAAGACTAGCATGGGTGGTCACCAGCAAAACCAGTTCTATGTTAAAAATCATTCTAAACTTGAATTCCTACCAACTTGAATTCCTACCAACTTGAATACTGCTGCACACTTGAACCATTATATCTTGTATCTGTATATGATTTTGGAAGATTAGCTAGATGCTAGCCATATTACTGTGTTTACTAGCTAGGTTAGCTGTATCGCACAGCAGTTGCAGCATAATACAACTCTCTGAAACTGTGACCCCAGTTGTGACCCTATACTGTATGTTTCAACTGTAATTCCTTAAAAAACAATAGTTAAATGCTTTTCATCGAGTTTTTGACAATCACCACCAATTAAATTTCCTAGCATGTGACAGTTGTTTAGCTGCTGTAAATCTGCTCTTTAGAGGCTCCCATACACCGCAAGATCTCAGGAAAACGTAACAGGATCCTCAATCTCCCTACCATTGTGTTTATAAATACAGTCTGTCCAAACGTCCCAGACAGCAGAAAATAGGAGATCTGAAAGAGGAACAGAGTTACACAACAAAAACGCACACGCACACACACACACATACACTTACACACACTTCACTTTATCCCAAATAAACACACCACTGTCACCAAGTCCACTTAGTGCAAAGCAGTGTCTCTAACCCACACAGATCCTGAGAGTAACCTGAAAAGTAACAAAACAGAGCACAGTAGGAAAAAAGCAAAGAGAATGATGGAGCATCTGATTCAAAATGGATGGAATGGGATGGAAAGAAGTAGAATAGAGCAGCGAGGAAAGGATTTCCTAAAAAGGACACTTTGATTAATCACTTTTAAGGATAGTGAGTTAATAACCACAAGTTTGTTTTAAACTGGAAGTGGAAATGGACATTAATGCACTTGAATACTTCTTTCCTTGGAATGGTACATTTCTGAGTCTAATTATATCATCACATCATATATCGTTTATATATAATGATATCATATATCAGTATAATTAAACTGATAATTTTTTGCTTTTTTAAACATTAAAAAGGTGACATTTCACAACTAAACTTCACTTGAGAAACAATTATAACTGTAACTGTTTTCTGATGTTCTTCTACTATTTTATTGATATTCTGTAAGTTCTATTTTATTATTGTTGTACTATTCTATTTACCTTTTACTCCTTTGTTTATTTTATTCTATTGCAAGTTCCTATCGTGCAACTGTAAGCTAGTGTTCAAGATAAGCTAACAGGTTAACAAAGTCACTTACAGTAATTATTAAATGTTTGTCTATAAAAAAGTCCAAGAAATAATATTTATTTAAAATCTAATCTAAAAAAAAAAAGTTATTTTAATATTACTACTATAGAGGCCACTAATCATAGCAGCTACAAAATAATAGTTCATTACAACTGCAATTCAAACCACTACTGTGAAAGTGAATCTGTTCTTGACATGCTTCTTACCCAAGTTATTTGTAAAGGCTTGTCAGCTCACTGTTCTCTTTGTGACACCCAGGAACCGGTCCATAATCATTTTTTCTTTTATTTATTGTCAGAACACAAAAATAGTAGTATTACACATACAGTACCAGTCAAGTTTAGTAGTGGCTACTCATAAACATTTTGCTTATGTTTATCTTAATGCTTTACTTTATAATAAAAGGTAAAGACATCAAACTATAAAATATCACTCATGGAAGTATGCAGTCTGAGTAAACCAGCATGCTTTGCCAGTATGGTAGTGTATTCCCATGTACAGATTGAAGCACATAAAAAAAAACCACTCAAAAAAGGAACAGATTTCCCTGTTAAGTAATGTAGGTCATGATGCCGTAATCTGTTCTTCATCTGATACTCACTGAAACATCACAGATCTTTCCCTTCTGTTCATAGCTTGCTTTGACAAGCTCTACATGCTCCTGCTCTCAGGGTGATTCAGGACAGATTCGTTACTTCACCCTGAACAGCTGATTTAACATCCCCAGTATTCTTTTAATGCTGGAAACGTTTCCTGATAAGGGCATTCTCCAGCTTCTTGTTCAAATTTCCCCATTCTATCTTAAACAATGTTGTGGTTATGTTATAGTGCCTGAGGCGTTACAATAACCACTACATCATTTTAGGTGGAACTGTAAAATTCAAACAAGAAGCTGGCCAAAAAAAAGTTGACTTCAGCTTCATGGAGAGTTAAAAGGCATGAATGGATGAGGAGGATACTTTGTATCTGCTGGACAGGTGGGGAACATGAGCTTAATTTTGCTGTTTCACAGAACCAATAAGTCTAAGCTTTGTTACCACTGGCTAATGTTTGTGGTAGCTAATCACAACTGTTGCATCATTTAAGGTGAAACCCAGAGGATATGATCAATAACCTGCCAAGAAAGAAGCTGACATCAGCCTCATAGTGCTGGTAGTATTGTTGATGAGCCTATCGGAATATAGCCTAACTCTAGCTTTGCATGTAGCAACTGATATATTTGCACTGTGGTAGGACATATTGATAAGGTAGTCAGATCACCACCAAAGCCCATCTTACTTTTGTGTATTGTTGTGACATGAATTTAATGCACAGTAATATTTTGAAACATTTAGCTATAATAGTATTATGACTCTTTAACAAGCTCGTAATTCAGAGGATCCAGTGATATCGAGAAGGCTCAACATTCAATCTTGTTATAGAGAATTCAAGCATAGAGACGGAATTCCTTATAAGGGCATTATTGCTAAATTTCCTTCAGGATCAATAAAGTATCTATCTGTCTATCTATCTATCTATCTATCTATCTATCTAGCAGACTACTGAATTACATATGACTACAGTGGTCTATTCCAACAAAACAGGACCAAATACATGATCACTCGTCTGAAAACGTAGATCACCTGATTAAAAGTACAGAAAAAAGTGTGCTCCAGCTTGTTAATAGTGAAAACCTGCATCCACACTAGTCCTTTATGGATAAGACCGGACTCCCCTGTTCTACGGCATGACTCCAAAGATAAACGATTGTCAAAGGAAACTGGAAGTGATTTGTAAAGCAGTCTGATTACTCTTCTGCTGAACCTGCTATTGGGATGCTCCTAGATGTACAATAGAAGTGTTTATGTTGAGCCTTGTCTTTAAAGGGGTGTGTATCTTTAAAAGATCCTGCACCTTCCCAGACTCCACCTACACTCACACCTCTGTGCTGATGATCATAGTGTTGGTGTGTGTGTGTGTGTGTGTGTGTGTGTGTCAGGGCTGGTATCAGTGGTGTAGTATTTAGCTGGCATGCTGCCACATGCTTGTCTAAAGAAGTAAACAAAAGAGACATTCTTCAGCCCTCACGATGAAACATACTGGTCTGACAGCGATCTTGGAACATGTGCATGCACACACACACACACACACACACACACACACACATACACACAGCCATGCACGTACACACTGGCACAAAACCACATTTAGTTTGGCTTCATCAAATAAATCATACTCCAATCCAGCCGCACACACACACAAGGAACTTTCTTCCACCATCTTCACATGTCTTCTGTATAATTAACGCTAATTAGATACAGTTCCAAAACGGTTGGGACAGCAGGGAAAAAGGCAGATAAAACCAGACAGCAGCAGTCTTTTACAGGTATGTAATTAAAATCAGCACTACGAAGTGATATTTAACCTTAAAAATAAGGATATAATGCTTGGAGTAGTAAAAATGATACAGTCAATACACATCACCTTCAGTAATCTACTGCAGGCTGTGAGTAAGAGTGATTATATCATATTTAGGGTCCATCATGTTTATCTATCTATCAATGTAGCTAGCTGTGAGTCAGATGTATGCTCTCTCTCTCTCTCTCTCTCTCTCTCTCTCTCTCTCTCTCACACACACACACACACACACACAATCAGATAGTAAATGTCAGTGTCTAAATCAGGGAGGATGACCGCTCTGAATGACCCTAACATTGACCGCTGTCCAACCCCATACACACATACACACTCAGAGCTGATACGAGCCCCACTGGACACTACTCACTGTCCTGAGATATGAGCTGTGACAAGACTATGTGGGATGTGTGTGTGAGCGTGTATGTGTGTGTCAGCAGTTGTTATGTTACTGTGTGTGTGTTTGTGTGAATGACGTGTGTCTGCGTGTGGTAGATCATTGGAACACTTGCTAATCTCATTAAAGCAGCATGGAGTTCCACCTTCATGTAAACTCTACATGAACCTATGTAGAGGATATTGTGTGTATGTGTGTGTGTGTTTATCTTGACACTCTTCAAATGTCTACAAATGGCTTAAATTTTTGTTAAATGGAGTGTACCATGGCCTGGGACAGCTTTTCTTTGACTTAGTACACACGAAGTACATGTGATTTTTGGCATATGCAGATTGATTTTTAATAATCTGAACTGCAAAATTCTGATCCAGTCCACATTTGGAGGTGGTTTGAAATGTGATTCCAATCAAATTTTTATAAATCTATCTTAGTCTGGATGCTTTAGCCATTCAAATTGAATTATAAAGTGTCTTTAGCATCACTTATAACACCACAAACAATGACAATGTCAAATCCAGAGTGACGGAAGTTCGGGGATGTGCTGTGAAAGGCCTGATGAAAATGTCATTAACACAGCAACCCATGCAGATAGGTTGGTGAAGTCTGGACACACTAATTCGAACTGATTACTTGCACATAACAGTGCAGATAGTTATCTTGAAAGATTTTATATGCCTGAGTGTTGTTTAAAGGGGTGGGGCCATATTTTAGACAGGATATCTCAAGTCTGTGATTTTCAAACCCAGTCTTGGATACCCACTGCCTTGCACCGACTCTGGTATTCTAGGCCTCACAACACCTGATCCAGCTCTTGAAAAACTTCATTAGCCCATGAAAAGCTGGATCAGGCATGTTGGAGCAGGGAGTTGTTGAAATGGTTTGTGTGTCTTTCTGCACTACAAGTGTAAACTTTCAGACCTAATCATGTTGATATCTCACTCTTCATGCTTTTTCATGCTTGGTTAGGTTTAGTCCTATACATTGATAATTGCATGTATTCATATTTTATTTATACATTGTTATTTAAAGGCCCATATTCTATGTGTCTTGAATTTCATTTGTGCTCTGAGGCCCACTTATGACAGCTGTGGTTTTAAGCACCAAAAACGTTTCATTTTTACATGACCAGGTTCCAGCATCTCTTTATCACCACACAAGCGTAAAACTGTACCTCATATTGTTAGCCCATGAAAACACAAACACATATTTTATTATACATAAAAAACATGGCCTTTGACTTTGAAAAAGTGCTGTAACATGCAGCTAAAGAACATTCTTTGAATTTGCTGAGGTTGCTGAGGACAACCA
Source organism: Semaprochilodus insignis (assembly GCA_034552555.1). Classification (NCBI taxonomy): domain Eukaryota; kingdom Metazoa; phylum Chordata; class Actinopteri; order Characiformes; family Prochilodontidae; genus Semaprochilodus; species Semaprochilodus insignis. Next base: position 2,295,890 of record CM067498.1, read on the forward strand.
GCACAAAGGTTTCATGGTATTAGTGGGAAAAGTGCGAGTATGGGTTTTTGTGGCGCGCCTGGCATGGACGTGCACTAGAGCAGCGCCGTCTTTATGCAATGTTTGTCTATTTTTGCTTTTTGGCCCACTTATAATGGGGCCAAATAATGTCCAGGAGGCACCAATCTGACCGCCGATTGGTCAGAATTGCTTCTAGAAGGCTATAAGCACAAGTGTTAAAGGGCCGGAGCGCTGTAAATAGCGCTGAATGGAGGGGTATCGGAGGGTATTTGGGAGATTCTGTCAGTCAGTCTGGCACCAGAGAGGCACACAGGCCAAGCTGAAACATGATGTTTATACTGTAAATTACACGTGGGAAAGAGAGAGAGAGAGGGAGCCAGAGAATAGAGAGAGAGAGAATGGAGAGAGAGAGAGAGAGAGAGAGAGAGAGAGAGACTGTGTGTGTGTGTGTGTGTATGTGTTGTGGGAGCTCTCGTGGGGAGGCTGCGCTGGCTGTGCTGTGTCATTAGCTCTGCGGTCATTCTTCCTGCTGAATGTTTTTCCTCCAGCGGTCCATAAAAACACAGGCTCTCTGAGCCAGAGCGCTCTTCATTGTGTCTCCAGGAGTGATTTTATTTACAAACCTTAAAACCTAAAAAACCCAAACCACTTTCTCTCTTTCTCTCTCTCTTTCTGTCTCACTCTCTTTCTCTCTCTCTCTCTCTCTTACTCCCTCTCTGCTTGCCTTGTCTATCTCTCTCTCTCTTCTCTTTCATTCTCTCTTTCTATATCTCTTCTACCCTCTCGTCTTTCCCCTCTCACTCTTTCTCCTTTTTCCATCTGTCACTGTCTGTCTTACTCTCTTTCTTCTATTTGTCTCTCTGCCTCTGTCTCTTTCTCTTCTCTTTCATTTTCACATTCGCCATGTCTTACTCCCTCTTCTTTTCCCCTCTTACTCTTCCTCCTTTTTCCTTCTTTCACTCTCTGTCTCCTCTATCTTTTCTGTCGCTCTCTTTCTCTTCTTTTCCTTTCTTTGACACTGCTTCTTCTTTCCTTTTTTCTCTTTTGTTCTCTTTTTCTTCTTTCCCTCTCTCTTCCTTCTGTCTCTCTCTTTCTGTTCTTCCCTCTCTCTCATTTTCTTCTCTCTGTTTCAGCCTTTATTATTTGTCCCTCTCTGTTTCTTTTCTTTCCATCTTTCTCCGTCTTCTCTTTCACTCTCTCTCTGCCATTCTCTCTTTCCTCCTCTGCTTTTCCTCTCTAGTCTGTTTTCCATCCAAACATTTCTCAAATGCTGCACGGATTTAAGATATTCCAGGCAGATAAAAATGCTAATGAAGTCGTGTTTCTATCCACTACAGTTATATGAAGAACGTTTAGATGACGTATGCCACTGTGTTTAGGGGCTACATCAGGGCTTTAAGTACAATTATCTTTACAGACATTTGCCATCTTTTTATGGCTGTACAGCTCCAAAACTCCGGGCATGACAAGCAGTGGCCACTCGAATGAGGCCTGAAATCTCAGGCGACATATACTTTCACAAAGCTGAACTCAGCTTCTTATTTGAATGTAACTGCTTTTAACAGCTGCCAAATAAATAATACACCACCATTTTTCACCATCGTGGCTTTAGTGATATTCTAACTCATCCAGGTGTTTTCTGTCTTGCTTTCTCTTCTCTCTTTGTTTCTCACTTTCTTCTCTTCCCCTCTATGTCTATCTCTCTCTTGTGTCATTTTCTCTCTCCCTCTACACTCTCTTTCTCTCAGTCGTTCTCCTCTTTCCTTCTGGTTTTCTGTCTCTGTCTTGTTCTGTCTTTCTCTTACTTTCCAGTTTCTCTCTCTTTTCTTCTCTCTCTCTCTCTTTCTCTCTCTTTCTTCCTCTTCTGAGATTTGTGTCTGCTGTTTTCTCTTTCCCTCTATTTTGGATTATTTGGCCTCCCTCTCCCCATGTTTCTTATCCCTCTTTCTCAATTCATTCTCCCTCTACAACTTTCCCACTCTTTCCCTATTTTTGTCTCTCAGTCCTTTATTTTCCCTTTCTCATACTTTCGGTCTCTGTTTCCCTGTTTTTTCCCTTTTCTACCGTTCCTCTCTCTTTTTCTCTCCTTACGTGTGTATCTTTTTTCCTCTCCCTTTTTTCTACTACAGCTTCCACCTTCATTCACTTTGTCTCTCTCTACATTTCTTTTTCCTCTTCCTAGGTCACTTTCTAACATCCATATTTTGTTCTTTCCATCTCACTCTTTTTCTAACTTGACCTCTCTTTCGTTCACACTATATATCTGTTACTATCTTTCCGTCATTCTATCTCTCTCTCTTCCTCCTTCTCCTTCCACTCCCCCATCCCTGTTCACGCCGTCACTGCCTAACATCCTTCTTCACTGCCACTCCATCACCATCCTCCTCTTCCTCCTCTTTTAAAACTCGCTGTAGCCACACACATGCCAGAAAAGCGGAGTAAGGAACTGGCTCGTGTATCTTAAGAGAACACGTAGGACTTGTTACTTTGGGAACACACACAGTCAACTACATGCTGCGAGCGTCCAACACACTCACTGTGGCCAAACAAAATACTGCCTGTACAAAAAGACACACAAAAGAGTCTCTCGTAGCTGAAAAAATAATACGGAGATCTAATTTCCATATGGGGACTATTTATAGGTCTTAATCCTGTTTTAGAGCAGAAACAATAGCCTTAAAGAACTCCGATTTAGTACAGAAAAGAGCAGGCCGGCGTTTGTGGCCATGGACGGTGTGCTGATGACAGGTTGCGGATGCAGGCATTACTGGAATTTGCGTCGGTTGTCGTGGTCACACAGCATTGTTTGGCGTCTGTGTGGGTGTGTGTGGGTACGTGTGTGAGAGTGTGTGTAAATGACAGGCTGAAGACTGTGTTGGTGTACTTGAGTGGTCCGGTCAGAAGGGAGCATTTCTCAACAAAAATTTGCAAATAGAGACGTAGAGAGAGAGAGAGAGAGAGAGAGAGAGAACAAGAGAACGAGAGAGAGAAAGAGAGAGAGAGAGAGAGAGAGAGAGAAAGAAAGAGAGAGCGAGAGAGAGAGAGAGAAAGAGAGAGAGAGAGAGAGAGAGTGCATGTAATGATACCGTATTACCTAAACCCCTTAAATTGCAAGCGCTCGCATTTAGCCCCATACTTTAATTCCTTGTTCTCCTAACTACATAACTTACATAGTAGTTATGGAACAATTCTTATTACGTAGTGAATAATATGTCTTAAGATTAACATTGTGATTAGACTGAATGCAAATAAAATTTGCTTGGTGGAAAAAAAAACAGCACTTCAACAGGAAAGGCTCATGGAACGTGGAGTCTGCATCTGGGAGGGATTCATTCTTTTCTGTGCTCTTCTACTTGTCTGCTTTCTACTTTGAGTTAATCTAGGTCAATTGTAAAAGGAAAATCCTTAACATTTTCCAAAATGTCTGCATAAGTCAGTGGCTTGAAGTGAAATATCAGCGGTGCTGATAGGAACTAGAATTTAATAGATCTAAATGCTATTGCTATTGTACAAAATCATCATAAAAACATTGCATATCATCTAAAACATTGTTTTATGGTAGTTTTAAGATAAGGCTTTTTTTTGGCCTAAAACACATGTTGTTACCCATTCATGCTGGAGAAGTTCCTGAAAAGACAATTGTAGTTTCACTGGCTTGATTTTGGAAATCAAATAAAAAGTTTCAAATATACTTGTATTGTAGACATATACCCCTAGTCTCCACCACTGTAAAGAAAGCAGCTGAATTACTCTTTAATCCTGTGTGTGCAGAAATGTGAGCAAGGTTTAAAATACAGGGGACCTTGTGTGGTCTGTTGGACGCCCAGATTGTCTTTAAAACCCTGAGGGTAAGTAGAAACGTATTATGATATTATTCCGCACATTAGCGAAAAACAGACTCTTAGCCTAAACACAATTAAATGTAGAAGTCTTGGCTTATAACCACTTCACCCACAATCAACAAGCTCATATGTTTGATATTCCTAACTAACTAAAGACGCAGAGGATATGCTGACATACTTAACTTACTTAACTAGTATTAGTTTGTAACATATTGGCTGAAAAGGTTAAAAGCTTTCACCAGATTATCATTAGACAGGTATAAAGAAGAAATGAAGAAGTTCCATGAAGGCTGTGTGTGTGGTGTGTAGCATGACAAATACAGTTTGAGTTTAAGGTCTGCATCATCTAACTCCTGATCTGAAAACCCTAATTTGGCCCTCCTGGAAAGAGTGAATTGTTACTCATTTCTCAAACTGAAGGCAAAGGAGGAGATGTGTAAGATCTCAATTAATGTGTGGAAGACCACATTACCAAAATAAAAGAGCATTTCCAAAAGAAGAATGGTTAAACTAAACATTCTGCTGCCACTAAAGCTAGCATCAGCTTATGGTCAGTGAGTTAGCAGCCGGCCAATGCTGCAGTAGCCAGCCAATACGGGACCCCGCAAATAGCAGGGGGTATTTCACACCCTGAGTGCGAGCCAATAGAAAACAACAGAGTAGGCTGGGGACTCTTATGCAGGAGCTGCTCCTCAGTCATCATAATGTCATTTGTTGCTCACACTTGCAATAAACAACCCGTCTAACTAAGATTTAATTATCTGTTTGCTGAACTGTACATTTCCTCCAAAAACACATGACATCAGGAGCCCCAGAGACCCTGACATCAGAAGCCCTATTTGAACTACATACGTTCTACCAGAAGAGGTCTGGTGATGTAATTTGGAAGGGATTCAACTGGTTGATAAAAGGTTTGCATAGTTTTAGTTCATTTGAGCATTAAGATTAGAATTAAACAGATTCAAATAGACAATTAACAAAAACGAACTTCTAGTTACTACCAGATAGAATAGCATTAGGCTAGTAAAATGGTCTCACTCTGGCTTGTGAGAACTACCTTGAGATATTTCACTTCATTCTCCTTTTAATTAGACCATCAATAAAATGAGTTTACAGTAGTCTCAGGACAGGTGCTTTGAGAAGTCAAATAGGACTGCAGTCAGTTGATTTCACTCTTTTACGCTGAGAAATAAAATAAAGATGTGGGAGTCTCAGGAGTTCACTACTTAACAGCTGAATAGCAGGTCAAAAGGTAGTTATAATAAGATTAACTTAAAAGCAAACTCTCTCAAAAGAAAACAGAATTATCTATCAGAATATTTTTTTAATATCTTATTCTTTGCATCCTTTGAATCAGAAACATCATAATAACAATAAGAACATGGCCTCAAAGCAGGCATAATAATGTCCTCCAAATTAGGTACGCATAAAAAAATATCTTGTTTGTCGGTTTGGTCTTACACAATATCTAAGTGCGGTTAAAAACTATTTTACGCTTTCGAATTATCCCAACCATAATTTTTTTTAATTATATTTTTTCTTTGAGTGTTTTTACCTTCCTGGAATGCTTTCTCATATTTTTGTTGTTCTATAGTAAGGTTATGTTGAATGGAACAAGCAGAGAGTTGAGGCAGGATACGTAGCCTATGTGAAATGCATCTCATACTCATAGTATAGGCGGACTGAGGACACCATACAGGCTGCCGAGTAAAAACAAGGCAAATCAACAGACCTACTCAATTTCAATCAGACAGAAAAGGGGTAAAAACACTAGAAAAAAACACAACAGAAATACAGGAAAAATGGAAAGCTTTCACAGAGTCATGGTGGAGCTGGAGCCTGAGTGTTACACTGATTAACAACAAATGGATTTACCTTATCCTTTTTTTTAACAAGATCAGTCACAGGCAGTAATTCTGAAGGGCATATCATGCAATGTCAACGAGGTTGATGACACCAGATTATTGAATCTGGTTAATAAAAGTGCATTGGTTGAAGCACTAGTTGTCTTTCGGTCATTATTCCAAACAACCAGCAACACTTCAAAGAGCAGCTGTGTCTCAGTAGTATAATAACTTTGAGAAAAGGAAAGTGTTACTAACGTTGTATGGTGTAGATTTGTAGTTGTTTTTCTTAATTAGTCAAGTAATCCTCTCACAAGCTTCCAACATGGTCTTTAGGTCCAACCAAAACACCACTACTACAAACAAAAGAGATGACGTTGAGTTAAAGCAGAGATCCCCAAGGTAAAGTCCTCCTCCAGTCTCAGTAGAAGTTCCCCTTCAGACCTCCACTGGAGTAAAAGTACTAAAGTATTTACCTTCAAATGTACTTAAGTATGGAGAGTAACAGGAGCATGATTTATTATGGCTCTAATGTCCTATTATCATTTCTGGAGCAAGACTCTTAATCAGCTCAGTGTAGGTGAAGAGACTCTAGTGTCTCTCAGTCCACCAGTCTTTAATAGAAGCTCATTAATTAGTCTGACACTGATGTCTGTTCAAATGATCATAAGCACAGAACACTGAAGGAGAACTAACTAAGCTAGAACCAAGCTCTGTCCAACAGGTCAAAACAAAGTGACCGCTGTACACTGATTGGTGGGCTCGCTTCACACTTCTTTCGTTTGGACATGTTACGTATTTATGCACACATAAGGACATATTTTGCCATAATGTAGTGGAGTAAACAGTAAGATATTAGACTTTGACATGTAGTGAAAGTTTTTTTATGGATACCTTCGGCATTAGTAAAGAGACCACCTTCAATTACAGTAACCACAAAAAAAACAACAACAAAAAAAAAACGGTGTTTTTGATTATTGCCTGTAAAATGGCTAAATGAAATGTTGTGATGTGCTTTCTGCTCATTTCTGGAATACAGCCAGTGATCCAACCAGTGATAACCTTTTTACCTCATAATTTACCCTTATATATATTATGTTATGTCATGTCATGTTGTTTGTCTTATTATTATTGACATTGTAACAAATGGAAAAATGTCAGAAATTACTTTCAAACAGCACATAAATCTAACATAGTATTTATATAATTGTGTAAAAAGATGTACAGCGTACATATTTTGAAACACGCTTTGATTGCTAATAATGAGTCTAGTTCAAACTTTACAGATAAAAAATTAAAGATCATAGAGTAGACATACAGTGGATCGCAGCCTGAGGAACATTATAATTTGTGAACTTTTCCAACAGTGTGTAAAAAAGTTATAGCACACACAAACTGCGTTCCAAAAGCTAAACAACAGCTGATGGAGCTCGGTGGAACTGTCCTATTAAGGTTGCTTGTTTGTATTACATGAGGAGAAATGTAACAGTCTACCAAGGCTGCTATGTCATGTTATAAGAAAAGAACTGGCACAGAAAATTCAATAGAGAAAATACTGTCAATGTGAATGATATGTTGGCAAGCATAATGTTGATATGACTGTAATATGTGGCAGGCAAAACAGTTGTATGCAATTAAATGCTGGTCTGCAAGCTGAAATCTTCTAAACTCACTTGAAGCAATTGCATTTCACACTCTGCATTCAATTTACAGGCTCTTAAACAAATACATAGCTAAAGAAATAGCATATTGTATATATTACTGTATATTTTACTGGTCTTTTTAAACAATTTTAAACTTCTTCAGGTTGGTATTTTTACAAGAGTGCAAAGAATCATGGACGACAGAAGACCATGAAAGCTGTTCTGCTAGCATCCTTGAAAGCTGTGAGAATGTAATTTGTATTTCTCAAATGTATTAGAAGGTTCCTTTTTTCATTGGAAAAGCATCTTTACATCAGAGACATCAACACAACTAATTCAACTCATCTGTTAATTTCCAATGTCAGTGCAGTTCCAGACTGTGCCACACTGGAGCTGAATACTCTCACTTTACATATATATATATATATAGAGTATATATATATATACACTATATTGGCAAAAGTATTCGCTTGTCTGCCTTCACATGCACATGACTTTAATCCATAGGGTTTAATATGATGTAGGCCCACCCTTTGCAGCTATAACAGCTTCAACTCTTCTGGGAAGGCTTTCCACAAGGTTTAGGAATGTGTTTATGGGAATTTCTGACCATTCTTCCAGAAGCGCATTTGTGAGGTCAGACACTGATGTTGGACGAGAAGGCCTGGCTCGCAGTCTCCGCTCTAATTCATCCCAAAGGTGTTCTATCAGGTTGAGGTCAGGACTCTGTGCAGGCCAGTCAAGTTCTTCCACACCAAACTCGCTCATCCATGTCTTTATGGAGCTTGCTTTGTGCACTGGTGGAAGCATGAAATGGTCCAGAATCTCTTGGTCTGCTGAAGCATTAAGAGTTCCTTTCACTGGAACTAAGGGTCCAAGCCCAACTCTTGAACAACAACACCACACCATAATCCCCCCTCCACCAAACTTTACACTTGGCACAATGCAGTCAGACAAGTACAGTTCTCCTGGCAACCGCCAAACCCAGACTCGTCCATCAGATTACCAGACAGAGAAATGTGATTCGTCACTCCAGAGAACACGTCTGCTCTAGAGTCCAGTGGTGACGTGCTTTACACCACTGCATTTGATGCTTTGCATTGTGCTTGGTGATGTAAGGCTTGGATGCAGCTGCTCGGCCATGGAAACCCATTCCATGAAGCTCTCTACACACGGTTCTTGAGCTAATCTGAAGGCCACATGAAGTTTGGAGGTCTGTAGCGATTGACCACAAGTTGGCCACCTTTGCGCACTATCCGCCTCAGCATCTGCTGACCCCACTCTGTCATTTTACATGGCCTACCACTTCGTGGCTGAGTTGCTGTTGTTCCCAATCGCTTCCACTTTGTTATAATCCCACTGACAGTTGACCGTGGAATATTTAGTAGGGAGGAAATCTTTAAAAGATCTTTAAAAAAACAATCAATGCACCTGATCCAACTCATCAGCTATAGAGCAATTCAGATTAGATATGTTGGAGTTTTAAGAATACTTAAAACTGTGCAGGACTGCGGTTCCCCAGGCCTGTTTTATGGAACCCATTAAGGTTCTTCTGTATCATCAATCCGAAGAACTCTTTTAGTGTATTTACTATTAAGTGTGCTGCCCACAAACTGAGGAACATTCTTTGGACTGTAGAATTCGAAGACTTCTAGGATGACATCACCACCCACACCTTCATTCCTCAGTCACACAGGCAGAGCTCAAGGGTGTTAGAGGAAATGGACAAGGACTTGAGTTTAAGTGTCAGAGTCTAGTACTGTTCAGTATTGTGTGAGGCCATGGTGGTGTGTGTGTGCGACTAAGGGGAGGGAGGTGTATTTGTGTGTTCAGGTGTGCTAAACATCACTTTTCCCATATGCATCCTTTTCTTTATCTTTAATCAGAAGGTGGTATGAGGAAGGATGTGGCGTCAAGGGCTAGCTGTGTCTGGAATGTGCAAAAAACATGAGCATAGGTGAATGAATGAATGAATGTGTAATTGGGCTATGTCATGAATGTAAGGTAGTCATGTATTTAGGTCTCTGCGGGGACATACCCTATAATACACGGGATAAATCCTACAAAGATAGGAATACAGTCTTGTGTTCTTGTGTGTTTATGTGTGTGGGTGTGCGTTGAAGTGTGGATTGGTGTGGGTATGTGTGTGCGCTGTGCATGTTCATTAGGTCAGGCTGTGATGTACTCCTGGTTAACCATTCATTCATAAGATAAGCCGGACTGGGTCAGATAAAGGTTAAGATCTCTCTCCAGCTCCATATCATGTGTTAGAGCCGATAAGCCGAGCTTTTCCAGCCTGGGGAAAAATGAATGACTCTGATGAGCAATCATTCAAGTAGAATAGAAGAATGACCTGTCTACAGTTAGCTGCTGTTCTAATGATAAAGCTATCATTAATTCACTCATACTCAAGACAACTTTTCTAGACTAACTGATTTCACAGTGGATTCCCACTCAAACTCCTTTTAACAAGTCAGAAAACATGGCCAGTTAAACACACACAGTTCAAACTTCAGTTCAAACCTATTCCGTTTCTGATTAATTAAACTATACATATGAATTCTGCAGTTTAGCTTAGAGTTGAGATTTAATACATAACACAGAGTTTCTGTTTGTTGCTCCTACCAAACTGAAATATTTTGCTGCAACTAATTGTAAGTGGTCAGTTTGGAAACACCAGTAAAACATCCATCTTACTAATCTTGGTTCGATTTTATAAGTTGTGTGTAAGATTTTGGCACCCCAGGTCAAATTACATGTTTTGTTAATCTTCTACGTGAACATATCTTTAAATCCTCTACAGGAAACAGACTATGGCATTTTTCTGCTAATTTCAAAGCACAATTCTAAGATATTTAACATACTGAATAGACAGAGGTTTAGCACAGGCCTCCTTTTATACTTTGTTTTCCTCTGATTTATCAAATTCAGCAAATAAACAGTAACTCTGCATAAGTGACTGTGCTGAAGTATGTTCTCTGTAGAGCACATTCATTTATTTTCACTTTATTATTTATTATGTATTATTTGACCTGGGGTATTCAAACATTTGCATATATCTGCAAGAGAAAAAAAAACTAAATACTACCAGTATTATGTTTTGTATTTGTATGGAAAAATGTATTTACATTAATACCCCCCTCAAATTTTGATATTTTGATAAAAGTATGAATTGTAGAGGTACTTAATAACTCCCTCAAATTTTGATATTTTGACAAAAGTATGAATTGTAGAGGTACTTCGATCATTCATTTCTTTACAACCAAATAAGTAGATGGTTCATTTTGGGTCTGATTTTTACTATCATTATTTTTTTTTTTAATACGAGAGGCTCACACTTCTAAATCAACCTATAACACAATATTAGTGTTTAAACTTTGGCATAATACACACCAGAAATGTGTTATATATTTAAATAACACTGACTTAAAATCAAATAAAGTGCTACATCGAATGTAAAGGGCAACTGAAATGTCAAATCAACGACAATCAAAATAATACACTGGCCAATAGCTTGTTGTTGGAGCAAAAATTGCCTGCCTCCAACCCACGCCCGATTATGATCACACACCAACACTGAGCTGTGGAACTACATTTTCACAGAAGTAGGAACTGGGAGATCCTCGTCACAGTCACCAGGAAATAACACATTTATGGATGGAGCATGGACAGGTCAGCTGATCTGAACTGAACTGACAAACTGCAACACCTATAATAGTTCACTATGGCTTGAGAATATAATAACCCAAAGTAGGTCTGCTCATCTAGTGAAGAGGAACTTAAGGTTCGGCCAAGCAGCGACATGCACTCATCCCCTGCTCAATAAAGCATGAAGAACACAGGGAGACAGATGCAAAAGCTGTTGCGTACCGCTTGTTCTTTTGGAGAGCTGTTGATCGTGGTATTGAGTGATCAGGTATGCAAACAATCAAAAGCAACAAGGAGGTGTGTGCGTATGGGTGTGCGTGCGTGCATGTGTGTGAAGTGAGAGCCATATCTTGAGTGCTGCACTGATGTGCATCCACTGCTTCGCCGTTCAACATCTGGCAGCTATCACAGCTGGAGCAGGAAGTGTGTGTGTGTGTGTTTGTGTGTGCGTGTGGAGGTCATAAGTTGGGCTGCGGGGGCGTTGATTCCATGCTAAATGTGTGTGTTTGACTGTACTGTGGCCTCGGCTCTTCAATGTGTGAGTGTGTTGGCAGGGAGGGATTGTAGATAGCATCGCTCTGAATAAATAAGAAAAAAAAAGCAGCACAACTCAACACTAACCCTCCATTAATGAAGCTGTGCGTGTGCAGAGGTGTGTGTGTGTGTGTGTGTGTGTGTGTGTGTGTGCGGGAGATTAATAAGAGGTTTGTCTTCCAGAGATCGTTCTGCAGCGCATTCGTAAAAGACTGAATGAATTTATCAACACTGCAATTACCACAAAGGCTGTGTGAGGTGAGATTGGCCAATGTGTACTCACACGAGCACACACACACTCACACTAGCTGTAATATGTTGTTGGCATTGCATCAGTGACCTTGAGATGGTTGACTGTATTTACAACTTGAAAGTTGGGGGAGAGAGAGAGAGAGAGGCCTACTCATTGTCCCAATACATAACTACACTGCAAACACCTAACAGACACAGGCATGCTTCCTTCTGAGGGTAATTTATTCCGTCAACGCAGCAGCACTGCAGCTTTCTGGATGTGCATTAGCAGATGTAGGGAGTTTTAGCTGCACAGGTGTCAGTAACCTCTAGCGACAGTAACCTTTTATTCAGAGCTTCCGAAGTGTACCGTGTTTTTACTGTGATATAATACTCCAGCAATACATTATCAGAAATGAATTTATACTACTTTATTTCAGTTAAACAGCAAAACAGTCTTTCATCGACAGTTAAATGCTCACACTAACATAATCAAAGGCAATCAAAGAGAAAGAGAGAGAAACTGAGTCTGAGAGAGAGAGCAGAGTTAAGCCTGGCCTACACTACAAGATAATCATGGCCGATTTGCTCCTCCCAACACTCCCAAGACATCTTCCAATATCTTGTTGATCTTAAACAATTATCTTCCCAGATTGTCCTGTAGTTTGGGATGTCTATGATCCAGCCAATAGTTCTCCGATCTTCTCCCAGTGCAGTCACGGCCGGCCCGATCGTGAATAGTAACTATTAAACATGTTCAATATTTAAGAGTCGGTATCCTGTAGTGTGGGGTGGTTGCTGATTCTCTGATCTCTGAAACCCGACGTTAATGTCATGCCTTAAAAGGTGGTTGAGAAATGAGAGCTGAGCTGAATGGAACTGGTGTGTATGGAAGAAGTTAAAAACATGGTGGCTAAATCGCGAGCACAGTTGACAACTGAGAAAGAGGATAAACTTGTAGAGCTGTGGCAGCAGCCTGAGTGTCTTTGAAATGTGTGCTGTACGCTTCATCCACATGTTCTGAGCAGAAAGCTCTTCCCACTAGCACAGCAATGACTGTTATCCACCATGTTTGTTTGCATCTAGTATGCGAGAAACTCTCGCTAGCTCTCACAAAGTAGCAAAGTAGGTTTTGAGGATCGAAGCTGCATATCTAAAAATGTGTGGAGTTGCATTCAGGCAGATCGTGTAGTGTGGGGTAGGCCTTTGATAAATAACAATGATCAAGGACAGAAAAATCTGTGAAAGATGTCATTATGCGTGGGGTCTCTCACGTTTTCAAGATCGGTTAGGATTTTTAAAATAGCGTAGGCCAGGCTCTAGGCTCTGTTTTCAGATTAGCTGACAGAACAAAACCCCTCTGATGGTGTAGCATCATCTGCAAAGTGAGTTTGAGGGGCAAATGTTTCTTTGGTAATATATCACGTAGATTAAACGTGAAATTCCAGACTTGGCAGTGTTAATATTTGTTTTTTTCTACAATAAACAAATAAACAACAGTCTATTCCCTCTCACGACACACCACACAGCTTCGAATTGCTCTGTAATGCTCTGATGGCTTGTTTCTCATGTAAGGAGATCTGTTTTGGTCGCGTTCACCATGAGTGTACCTATGTACCTATGCTCCCCTACATGCAGTCTGATCAGATTTATTTCTCAGTCAGCAAGTCTAAGAAAAAGAAAAAAAAACAAATCTTAACACGACAGGATTACTAAAGGCTTGATTTTATAGGGAGGCTGTACCAGACAATTTAGCCATACTGACTCACACAGCTGTATACCTTCAGGACTGTAAAAAAATATATTTTATTTGGGGGAACTATATGTGTTCACACCTATGTAGGTAGCCATACAGAACTCCTTAAAAATCTGCTATAGCTAAAGTTATCATCTTATTTGTTACCTAACATTCGTGGTAAGAATTAAGGATGTGGGAAGTTTTCAGGATTGTTTAACTACAGCCTCTAAAAATAATGTAAAAAATAATAACATGTGCTTGGTTTGCATTTTTGTGTGTGCTTAATTTATATCTTTCAAAATCTCAAGTAGCCATGCACTGTTTAATGTTGCATTTCCATTACAGTGAACCTAATCACTTCCCATGCTAAACCCTGGCCACTTTGGGGGCGCATCGCCAAGAAGGTGGGAATGTGGTTAGAGCTGGCAGCGACACTATGTAAAATGACTAGCCGTTTTTCATTTGAATTAGAATGTGTTCTAACATGCTAGAAGCTGGCAAAGGAAAAAAGTACAACTTTATGTAAATTAATTAAGTGACAACTGATTATTTTGTTGATTTTGGGTCACAAACTTGGCCTACAGCTCTGCATACACTTGCACTCTTTGAATCTTAACCTGCTTGTGTTTTAGCAACATATCTGCAAGCAGTCTAAGCAATTTGGCTTGGTGTAATAAACACACATTTACAACTTAAACAATGCAGGTAGCTGCAGAAACTATGTGAATACAGCACATAAAATATAAACTCCACCCTTTAAAAACACACATATGAATTTTTTTTTTGATTAGGATATTTCTAACAGTTGAAATCAAACTGCCTTGAAATCCGAGGGTCAGCACCCCCACTTCCAGCGTCCCTGTGTGTTGCTAAAACAGAAGAAAGTAAAAGTGTATCCAGAGTTGCAGGCTAGTTCTATGACACAAAACGATAAATGTTGCTTTTTAAACAAACTAAATACAAGTAACATGATAACATCATTCTTCTCAGTGTGCGTTTGAGTGTTGAATCTTCAGCGCATTGCTTGACTGTGGCTGTTAGTTACTGTCAGTTACTGTGCCAGATATCAACAATGTGATTGCATAAAGTTCACCAAGAGAGCAGCGAGAGAGCAGAGTCAGCAGGATGTGTATCGTTGGTTTTATTTGTCAGTTATATATGTATATTGTTGTCACTCATAATATGGTAGCTTATTACGACACACACTATTTATGTAAAGCACTCAAAAGAATAAAAAAGCATAAAGCATAACCCAAATCAGAACCCTAACCACTCTCATGCATCCCTGACAAAACATAGGAAGTTGTATTAGCAAACATGGCGGCCCGACGCCATACTGAGAGACACTACTTCTGCATGTGTAGCTCAATAAATATTGCCCATATCAGTCTAAATTTATCATCATTTATTGTTCCTGGTAATCTTTATCTTCCTTCCCAACAGCACTGCAATCCCACACCTCCTTCTGGGTGCAGATATTCTTTTCATGATGAGTATAAGCAAACACATCCCCTACAGAGTCCAGTGCACAATTACTGTTTATTTTCTATATTGAATACCGTCACTCTCAGAAGAAAAATAGGTATATCCAAAATGGCTACTTTACAGGAGAGGGCCAAAACCTAATGTAATTGTAATTTAAGCCAATGGAACCAGACTTTTTTCCAAGCAATTTGGGGCCATTTCTGTTGGTCCATTCATCATGAAATGTTCACACAGTGTAAACAACAGCTGCTGTGTTCAAAAGATGCATAAAGTTAAAATCAACAAAAATAAATTTTTTCATGTTCATGTTTCATGTTTTTGCTTGGAGAGCGACGATATATTAAAAAAATATATATACCAAACATAAAATGTGGCATGGGCAAAAGGTATGGCACATTTTCTTTCTTTCTTTATTTGTTTGTTTGTTTTATCATTTTTAAGTTAAATTCATTAAGACAACAGAAATTGTCCATTACAATTTGGAGAATAAATGTATATTTAAGTTTGTGCCCTGTAGAGGACGTGTCAACTTATTCTCACTTAGAAATGCAGCAAACATTAATTTCCCCGGGTTGTTCCGTCCTACAACAGTACAGCTGTAAATTCTATAACACACATCCTCAAAATCTCAGGTTCACATATCAAAGTTAAATGAAAGGTTTACACTATGAATTGTGCATGTTTGTTTGTACGCATGCATCTGCATATATCGACATTCAAACGCATTGCAGAATTTCAGCATTTTTCTTATCAGGAGAATCAAAATGCTTCTATGTGCTGTACATTTTTATGCAACCACAGAAGGTTTAACGTATTCTGTAATACACTAACATAATTACTAGCGTTAACATTTACCATGCAGAAGCTGTCAAAATGCATCACAATGACCAAAACAGCAGACATTAACGTGCACCGAGCCCACGTAGTTCACAGGTTAATGTACATAATGTTGGTAATCTAAGGTATGGCACCAATTTTAAATAATTATAGATATGCAGTATCATGACACACATTTTCTCTTTCACATACAGCTTTCCAAAGTATCCTTCATCATTCTTCTGTTGAGCTCAGCGGCAGATGGTCATTAATACAGGCATGGACAGCGTCACATGTCTAAACAGACGAATAGGCATGTAAGACAAACATTATTTTTCTATGTGTTTGACATTCACATGTGGAATGTATAGCCACACATACACATATCTCTATATCTAGGGGTGTGTGCATGTGTGTTTTTTCGCACATTTGAAAACCGCCCAGCATGGTTTGTATCCCTCTAATATCTTCATCCTCCAGTAGGCTGGCAGTCTGCAGTCTGGAACTAGCACGAACAAACAGGGATTTGAAAGAGAGCTGAGTAAATGGGCCAGGTCGGCTCTTACTGCATACCTCCATCTGAACTATTAAGTCTCTGGCAGGACTTAGTCTGCCTGTTCTTTAGCCCAGTACTCACACTCATGCAGCAATTATGTAATGGTGTTTGTGAATATTCCACGCAGCTTCAGCCGGTGGGTGGAGAGGATAAAGCTTCTCCTCAATGACTCACTTGGTCAATACAATGAAGATCAGTCAGGTCGTTTAAAGGGACCGCGTGATCTTAGGCTAGGAAGCATTTGGCTTGAATGCTGGCATTCACTTCAACCTGTTGGCCTGACTACAGCAAAATACACAAAGCGTTTATGAGTAATACCTCTGTGTTGTTGTGCCACCATAACATTACTCTGTAATTAAGTACAATTAACCTGTTAATTGGGAGAGTTTTTTTGCCTGTCCACATTATTAGAAACACCCACCATATGCTGCTACTCACTGACCACTTTCTGAAGTCAACCCACCTTATAGATCCACTATATAGGTGTAGTTACACAGTGCAGCTCATCTGTTGCCACCCACAACTGGTTAGACACCTTCTACCTCGTTTGAGTGGCCAGATATAGTCTCGTAATGCATGGACACAGATCTGGGGAGAACTTTTGGTGCTAGATTATTCAAGCTCTGCTGGATAGAAAGTCATGCTCTAAAACCCACCCCTGAATTGGGCTCTTTTGACATCCAAGGTACAAAAACATCCACAATACCACAAACAAAATGAAATGCTATTGTTAGCTAATAGAACTGCGCACACTAGTCACATTTTCTATGCTGCAGAATAGAATTTATAGCCAGTGACCAATTGTGCATTTAATCCATCTGTACAGTGAAACACCCACATCCCACACTCTAGTCAACACACACACAAACGCTACAGGGCAGTGAGCACACTTGTCCAGAGTGGTGGGCAGCCCTATCCACAGTACCCAGGGAGCAGTTGGGTGTTAGATGTGTTGCCCAAGAGCACTGCAGTCATGTCTTGTAGGTTCAGGGAATCAAACTGCCAACCTTTCGGTCACAAGGCTGGTTCCCTAACCTCCACCCCACAACTGTCCCACATATGACTGAAATCTAATACCTGTGGAAAATTACTGCAGTCAGCTTAAATAACTGTGATCTTCCCAAGTAATTGTGAGTAGAGGGTTATGTAATAATTGTGATAGACCTAGTAACAAATTCTCAACATGCAACACACATCTACATACGTGAGTTACTTTACAGCCATGCTAACTTAATTTGTATCCAAAGGTTAACAACAAGCTTTTTGTCCATCAGACAATGTTGACAAGTATCCCGTTATGTTTATCTTTGTGATACATGAGCTGCTCATGAGTCCTGGACTGGTTTAGGAATTTCACATTTTGTTGCACTAATTGGTCTAGTGGTTAACATAGGGAACACATCTATCCCAGAATTTCCCATTGTTGTCCCCCAGACATTCCTCTTATGGGATCACGCCTTGCCCAGCCAGAATACCCTCTACTTCATTTAAGATTGGTCTGTTGGTGACAAGGTAGTGCGTGTAATGCTGAGTGTACGAGTGTATAAGGCACACCAGCAGTGCTGGAGTTTTTACACACCAGTGTCATTGCTGGGCTGGGAGTTATCCACTAACCAAAAAAACCTGGCCAAGAGCGTTTTTGTGGTCAGAAATGGATCACTGATGGGCTAGAGCATGGCTAACACAAATTGTGCATATCAACCAATGAGCTTAAACTCTAAACCAGCCAGGGAGCATGTGTTGGCTATCTGCCACTATCCTAGCCCACGAAATAGCTGTGACTTATCAGTTATTGTTTCCCATAAAAGAGCCTTTCTCTTTTTTATCCTGTTGTGGTGTTTTCTTAAATTGCTGTACAGATTGGTCTATTTTCAGATTGGTCAATTATTTCTAATACAGACCAATGAACTTGTGAATCTATGTCATAAATATGCATCAAATGTACAGTAATTAAGTCTTGACTCAACATGGACATGCACAAAAAAGAAGACTCAGTTTGTCAGAAAGCTTTGTCTACTGTAGCTAAAAATGAGAGGGTATTGTAAAACCATCAGAGAGCGACTCAGTGATGCCTGTGTTTTGAAAAAGCAGGTATGGAACAGGCAAGGAAGAGAGCGAGGGAGAGAAAAGGGGACAGGGTGAGAAAGAGAGAGAGGGAGAGAAAGACAGACAGAGCGAGAGGGAGAGAGAGAGATTAAAGCAGAAGAGTAAAAGGTCTATAATCTCTCTTAAATCTCTCTTACAATTAGTATTGTTGGTGCTATTATGGTTTTGACTCACTTCATTCTGAGTGTCTGGCAGTTAGCCACATATTCTCTCTCTCTTTCTCCTTCTCTCTCACTCTATCCCTCTCTTTCTCTCACAGAGTCTGGGTGGATAATCTTGGGATTAAGCCCACGGTCTGTATATGGAGGCGTGGTGCTTATTAAGCCATTGAGGTGATCCTCCATCATCACACACTACAAAATAAATCTAGTGTTTTGCTTGACGAGTCTTTCTCTCTGTCTCTCTCTCTCTCTATCTCCCTCCCTCCTTCTCTGTCTCTCTCGCTCTCTGGAGGTGCTTTCCTCCCACGCCGTCTGTTTCCCAAAGCCCGGCCTCAGTCTAAACACAGAAACATTTGTAACACACAGTAGCCAGGGAGCTCATCCGGGCGTCTGCTTCATGTGCCCCTTCTGAGCGTATATCGTGTCCTACTTTTTGCTGAAACACATTTTAAGATTCACATATTACTTTTAGGAGCAACAAAGGCGTTCAGACACACTATTAAAGGCCTAGTCTAGCTATAGTATGCATAAATGAGGTGAAAGGCATAATGAGGGATGAACTTGGCATGTGTGAAGTGGACACATGCTTCCATGTTCAAACTCCCCACCCGATCATGAACGTCTTACAATGACCTCTGACCCCGGCATGCCTTCAGGCTGTCGCTGTGTTTTGCTCCGTCTCGATCTGTTTGTCCTCCGGATATTTATGTCCTTCAGCGAGAAACACTGGGCCGTGTCCCAAAACAGCTGAACGCAGCCCCGCCACAGGAGAAAAAAAAAATAATAATAACACAACACAACACAACAAAAGAGAGGCAGAGACAAGAACCATCCAGCGTTCTCTGCGGCCAGGCTGGAGTTATTTGTCCCGGAGTCAGGCCTTGAAATATTTCTTGTGTCGTTTTTCAGAGCGGCCCTTCTGAGATTAAGTAAACACGGGGGAAGGAGAATGTTGCTGTTTCGCTCCCTCCACTTCCTTTTGTTTGATTTGACAAACAGTATGAACGAAAAAAACACAGCGGGATATGTAAACAGGCCGAATGCGAAAACGAGAGGATGAGTTTACAGGGCTCAAGAGGCGGGAAACGAGGCTGACAAATGCTGAAGAGGGAGAACAGCGGCAAGGCTGAGAAAGGAAGAAAGAGACTTCAGAAACACTGTCCCTGGTTGAAGGTTTGGTGTAATGAAAAGAATATATGACAACGAATGAAAAAAATATGTTCATAAGCAAGAGAAATGTGTTTAATCCAAACCCAAAAACTGACAATGAGGGTTTAAGTGTGTTTTTCACATTTTAAAATACAAATGATCTGCTAAAAAGCCCAGCATCTCCACCCTAAAGAAGGAAAATATGCAGGGAACAAATACTATAGGAGTTTGATTGGGAACCACTGTGCCAGTCCAAGCTAATTCTAGCTGACATTCTGAGGATGATTACTGGGACAAACATGGTAATGCATCATAAGCCTTCCTTGTACAAAACAAATAATGTCTCCAACATTGTCTCTAAGTGTGTCAGAGCCCATCCGGTCAGTTCCGCTTGTGGTGTGGCATTTACATGTTGTGGTCGCATGAGGGATCACTAAGATCACATGATCTGATCTCGTCTGAGCTCCAGAGTGATCTCTGTGTTTGTGAAACTTTGGCTCCTCAGTGAAACCCGAAGCTGATTCAATAAGCAAGAATTTCAAATTGACGTTTTTTTTTCTCAGTTGTACAGAAGATAGTGATCCAGCACTGCAGGCGACCAGCAACAAAACACTCCCACACATGAATCCAGTGAACCCGTTTGGTAGGAAGACAGAATTAGGAAGAAGGAATTAACCCCTTAAACTATAGCCCTACAAGACTATTAATTCATCAATCATATTAAGACTTTATTATTATTATTATTATTATTATTATTATTATTATTGTAGAGAAAAATAAATAATGATTGGATTCTACAATAAGAAGGGAGGGGGAATAGTCAGATACTATTATTATTGTTGTTACTATCTAACAAAATAAGAAGGTAACGTTTAGACAGAATGCATGCAAAACCATAAAGCACTCAGACTTCCTGCACTGAGCTTGGAGTAAAAAGGTGACCTGACTGTATTGTCTTCATCTCCCTTGTTTGGACTTTTTTCAGTCTCTTTGTTCAATGTATCATAGTTCTCTGTACTGAAATAAAAGACAACTGTAAAGAGTATGAAATAAATAACACCTTAATTCAGCATTTAAACATTTCAACTGTCATAACCCTGTCATCTAGACCTCTGTAAAGAAAAGGCAATTTTTTCTCTTGAAGTTGTTGCTTCGCTTGTGGAGAAACGCTTCCAACGTGAAAGCGAAGTGGAGAAAGAAGCGCACGCGCAGGCTGAAGAATAAAAGGAGAACGATGAGGCAGAGGTCAAAGTAAACTGCACCCTGTCTGCTGCAGCTGGGATCCTGATCACCTTGGATTTCCCTCAGCGAGAGTCTTGCAGAGAGAACCAACTGAAGAGGTGCAGTTCATCCTTCACATAAGATGCTATCCACACATGAAGCCAGCTAACACCTTGACGGAAAATGTGCTTTTCCCCTGGCTGCCCAGTTGGTTCTTTGGTCTTGATGGACTTGCGAACTCTCTTTGCACATTCCATTTTCCACAGCTCAGCATCTTTTGTTAATACCTCCAAATAAAACTGGTTTAAAAATGTCAAAAAAAAAGAAAAGAAAAGAAAAGGCAATTTAACTGGCCTTGATTTTGTATGTTAATAACAACTGCTCTAATAACTGACTGGCCATCTTGATGGGCAGAGTAGAGGGTGTGGGCATTGTGCAGTAATGAAGAGCATCAACAATGGATGATGCAGACCACAGTATAGACAGACCTTACGTGTCAGACTTTTTAAGCTGGTTGCCCTAATACAGTCAGATACAGTCACTAAAGCATGAGGATATGCCAGCGTAGCATGCCATTACACAGCAATGTTTAATGCAGAATATATTTATCTGTTTTTTAACACTATTGCCTAATTTTTCACCTGCGTCATAATGGACTTTTGAGTATTATGTTAGCGCTGAGCTAACAGTAGTAAATATTTGCATTTCATAGCAGCTTAAACAACAACGTTTAAAGCTCATCGGACAACAGACATTATGTTATTCTTTTTTGGCAGTATATTCTTTAATTTGGATTTCACAGTTTCAAAGTTGACTCGTGCAGTAAAGATGCAAAAAGTATCTTGAATATCAGGATTATATCTGGATAAGGCAAAACCACATGAAAATGCAAATGTCAGAACAGCAAGACAGATTGAAGACGGATACAACTTTGACCACTTAAACCACTTCAGGAGGTGGTCTGAGACCCATTTGAGCCACATGTTACAGTAGAGTAAATGCTTCCGTCTTGCCAAGAAACATTAGACAACCAAAACCACTACCAGTACAATCAAATCTGGGCACATGATCTGTGTATGCAAGGAAGATAATCATGGGGGATGCACACGGTTGACCAGATAAAATGAAATGCTTAATAGCAATATGGACAGACATTATTGGGCAAAATAAACTGCAGACCAAAGAGGCTGAACAGATATACAATGTAACGAGCAGATCTGCATATTCCATCCCACACAACAAGTGGATTTCAGTCTGACTAATCAGAGGTGCATTTGCCTGCCAAATGTTAATGTATGTTGCTAAAATCTGAATACTAACTGACCCTGTTAGCTGTTTGTAAAATTAACTCTAGTACGCACAGAATGAAGTCCAGTTATTCAACATCGAACAAAAATCAATGAAAATTAGGCTGTCAAATCAATCACAATGACAAGTCACATTTTTTGCCATGTGTGACATTACATTGCTGTTATCCTGACCACTGTTTATGAAACAGTAGCTGTTATCAGAGAATGGGACTAAGGCTTGCTCAGTGTGAAGCAGCATTGACAACAAATCCTAACAGCCTATAGAATCCCATGCCTTCCGTAAAAAAAGAAACATGGCAAAATGGCAGCAATTTCACATTTCACAGGTCTTTGGCAGGAGATACAATGACAGTGTCTAAGTGAGCTGGCAATCCCTCTTGCGCTAATAAGACAGTTATGTAGTTATAAGCGTAGGGAACTGAAGTGTCGGCCCACATATTGTTAAAACAGCAACAAAGAGGGGCCAGAAGAACAAAGCTGATAGTTCAGATCTCTATCTGAAATAAAAGAAACTTGTTCAAACTCTTGAAACTTGTTATGATGCCTCCTCCCCTCTGGCTGCCTCTACTATTTGGCCCACTATAACAAGTTGTTCCAGTCTGAGGAGGCTAAAGTGGCCTTCGTGGTATTGTTGCTGCAAGGGCCTGCCTTAGACTGGTGCGGCTCACATAGTGAGGTGGCTCACTCATTAGAAAAGTTCTGGAGTCTCTTCCAGTTTGCTTTCGGACAAGAGCTCAGAGAGGAAGAGCCTCCCCAGGCAATTTTTTGGGGTATACCAAAATCAATCCAGCCCTTGTGTCGCTGAGTGGGGCGATGGGGACACAGCGGACACAGATTTCCCAATGGCAGAGGAGGGTCCCACAGCACTGCCTATGGCTTTGGAGCGCGCAAGCCAGCCAGCACTGGGTTCCACAGTGGCACCCAGAGCTCCAGAGAAGGCCTTTGAGAATGCTCAGTGTCCCAAGGCTCGTTGATGCCTGCTGTCAAGGCTCCACCAAGTGCTACAGAGATCATTGTTCCATCGACGCATGCCCTCATCCTGCCATCCCAAGCTTCTGCTCCTCAGGGCATCCAATTTCCAGCTCCTGCTCCGCGGGCCGCTCCAGTTCCTCCTCCCGCTCTTCAGGCTGCTCCAGGTTTTGTTCCTGCTCCGCAGACCACTCTAGTTCCTGCTCTGTGGGCTGCTCCAGTGCTGACCCTTACACAGGTCTCATAATGTCATGATGTCTCCCCCCTCTGGGGAGACTCCACTTGGGCTATCCCTGGCTCCACGCACTCTCCACTACTACTCACACCTGCAACTGACCTTTTAAGACCTAGCTGAGTTTTGACCCCATCTGTCTGAATTCTGATTACTGGACTGCTCTTAATAAAGCCACTCTGCAAACGAAACCCCAAACGAGGCCCCAACTTTACAAAAATAAAGATTCCTAAACGGTTCTTGTTTTGGAAGTACAGTTACTGGGAAAACCTTTAACTGGAATAGAACCTTTACATCGCTCAAAATAGTGCACATCTCATTAATGAAAAAGAATCTTTAAGGAATCAGCCATTAATATGTTTTTCAGGGAGTCGAAAGTGTTTTTTTTCTGTAGCATCACCCAAAGAACTCTTTTAGGTACCTTTATTTTTAAAAGCCTGCAATAGCCTCTGCTCCCCAAGGGGCTTTGGTTACTCCACAGGCTTTTGGAGGTACCATCCTGTACGCGTTCTACCAAAGCAGACCTCCAACAGAGTGCTGTGGAATTCTGGCTCCTCAAACCGTTCCCAGCATCGGAAAGACAAGAGGGAACAATCTGAAACGCTGCGGTTTGTGTCAGCAAGGATGACCAGAACCTAAAACATCTTGTAAGAATAATAGTCGTTAAAGGAGAGGGGGGAAAAAAGAGCAATGAGAAAGTGCTTCGGATGGCTTTTGTTAGGACGCTGTAAATTCCGTACCCAAAGCCGAGCCAGGGTGGTGAGAGGGGATTGGTGCTGAGCCCCCCTTGCAGGCACACACATCAGTGTTCAAAAACACACACATTTGCAGGGCACAGTCCAGAGTCTGTGTCGCTGCATGGTTGTGGTCAGTACATGCTTGGACAGGAGAGACGGAGAGACGTGGGCGTGCATGAGGTTTGGCTGGACACACACGCACATACACACACACACACACAATACCCCCTGTAGTGAGGGCTAACTGTGAAACCCCAGTGCCCACAGAAACTCCCTGAACAGAAGAAATCCACACATACCAGGTTTCAACAGTTTTAACGATAAGCGAATAAGTGAAAAGAACGCTTTCATTTTTCTTCCCTAATTCCTCGCTTGCACATAAACCTTCGCTCTCTCTCTCCCTCCCTCTCTCACTCTCTCCCTCTCTCACTCACCCTCTTTCTTTCTCTTTTGTTCAAGAGAAAAAGGGAAAAGCACTTTTTGCCAAGAGCTGGAACAATGGTTAAGCAGTCCAGAACCTCCCTGGCTTAAAACAATACCATCAATCAAAGGCAACAGAAAGAATATACAAACACACGCATTTATGAAGAGGAGTTGCGCGGAGCCTTGCTGCTTTAACTCTTTGCTTCCCCAGAGAGCAGCAAACTACCACAAGGGCCTCGTTTGCCCAATGAAGTCATTAGCAAGAGCAGAACTCGGCCTGTGCAGAAACAGTAACAAGGTAAACAAACAGCTCACTTAAGATAAGACGTACTGCGCTTGAGGTATCATGCTAGCAATGATTAGAATTAGCATTGGGATTAGGATCAGCCCAAACATATGTTAATGTATATATTTCAGGTTCATTGTGCAACAGTCTGATAAACTCTTTTAGAAATAAAGGCTCCACATGGCTCTTGGCTTGGACATACAGATCCAGTTGAAATCTTTAATTGATAGAACATTTACTTTGAAATTGAAGGTTCTTTAACCTCTGAGAACAATTGCATGTCTCTTTTGCAAAAATGACAATTCTTGACAAGTTCTTCTGCATCCAAAGTAATAGAGCAAGTTGCCAACGTCTACTCACTGATATTACTGACACTGCACTTTTAAAATATAATGATTCTTCAAGTGATCTTCTGTAAAGTCTATTTCGAACCATGAACACTAAACGAAAGCATTCTTTGCATCATAAAATCTATATAGAACCATTTTGAAGAGTGCTCTCTATAGCACCAAACAGGGTTCTGCTATGGTTACAATGTCAGGCTTGTTCCTATATAGAACCCTTACTAAACATTCCTTGAGGAATCATCTTTTTTAAGAGTATATATCGTAAACTTCAAATCTTATCAATATATTTAATATTTTTAATTATAGGATTGTTGAAAGAACATTATAAGATTATGTACCTCATTTCTAGTCACTATTTACTTGCACTAAGGCAATTAATCCTGTAAAAGTGTCTTATTCTACAGCATTATTTTTTAAAACAAGCAAAATTACCTGCCAAAAAAATAGTTCTGATAACAGATGATTTAATTTCATACAATTACTTAAAGCTAGTAATTATACTAAATTATATCTGAATAATATTACATGCCTTTTTTGCAGTGCATAATAATTCAAACATAACTTTGAAAAAAGCTGCTGCAGCTGCATGTGGATTATTTGAAATGTATCTGGAATGTTTAGGGTTTCCTTGGAATCAGATATGTTTCAGAGGTATATTTCGGCATAGGTGGATGGAGTCATCTGAATGTGCCATCGTTCTTCAAGGAGCACAGCTAGATTGGAACTGTGAACATCAGTGGAAATTAGTCAGTATTTACTGAATTGAATCAAGATAAGAAATAAGAAAACAAAACCAAAACCATGCATGACCAAACTGTAGAGAAGGAAGGATCCAGGAAGAAATACAGAAGAAATGCAGAAAAAATAGATTAACATCAAAGAGCAAGACTTCATCAGTAATTACAGTAATTGGTAATTTACAAACTGGGTACATGTGGGTTAGGAGACTGTAGCTGACTTAAACTCATTGGCCACTTCATTAGAAACCTAGCTGGTTTGCAGGCTGCAGCCTATCTCTTTCTCCTATCCCTTTTTCAGTGGTCACTTTATGACCACATAACTAGTTGGATATTATCAGTATTACTCACACTTTTTGGACACTGCGTGACACTGAGTAGTGCCTGTTACACACATAGTGGCACCACACACATTACCATGCCACAACCATGTCCATGTGTTGAGAATGATTCACAGTCCACATAATATCTGGTCAGGCCTGTGGTCAGAAACTGGCCAGTGAGCTCTAGCTTAGCTCTAGCGTAGCCTGGGACTGATGTAATGCAACTGTAATTGTACACCTATATAATATACAACTATGTGGAGTGGAACTCAGAATGTAGCTAATGAGTGATAGTACAAAGTAGGTGTTTCTAATAAAATGGACAGTGAGTGTACATTGACTGTTGTTCATTGTACGTTACGGTAAACTTAAAGTTAAATTGAACCATTTGCAGTTTTGAAAACTAGTCTGGTCTGGCCCAGTGAACGGAATTTACACCTTTGTACAAGCTTTTCTATGCGTGTGTTGCGTAGAAGTCACTGGGCAAAAGCCATCAGACCTAAGTACCTCTAGCTAATGAGCATGCATGCCTCATTTATGACTACCTTCATCATTTTCATATTCTGGCTTGATCAAATCATCTAGTTAAAATTGTTTGCACATGCAATTTCTGTATCAAGATGGATGAGTGGACAATGAGAAATGAGACAGCATTTTTTCATGTACTTGATGTCATATCCCTTGAAGAAATTGGTATAGTTATAAGAAGTACAGTATATATATATATATATGTGTGTGTGTGTGTGTGTGTTTCATCGCTCAGCAACTATAGCCTACTGTTAACTACATTGCTACATTGCTTGATGGAAGAAATCTTTAGTATTATTATTAACAATACATCACATTATTTATTGAACATGTTTTCCTTTTGTCACTGTTTTATTGAAGCAAGGAACCAACAGCAGCAAAGTCTTTTAGTCACTAATCTTCAATGTAACTTCAATGCAACGTAACTAATACATAAGTTATGTACGTAGAGGAAATTCTTAATGCTCAAATATTGCTCTTTGATCTTAGACTTGAGATTCTCACTAAATTCCTTAGTAAAAATTGCTTTGGACAAAAAAGAGAAACTCCTGGCTTAGATCAAAATTTAGGGTAGTTAGGGGATATATGTTTATGTCAGTATCCGTAAGATCATTTTTATTCACAGGCTGAAATCATTTAACATAGTACAGATCTATTTAATACAGATTTATGAACAAAATTGTAAAAAAGCAAAACCACCTCATCCAAGACAGTTCTCTGCTTTGAATTATTTTCTGTTTGGAACTTATGCAACTTGGTAAATTTCACTGTACTGATCCTTCCAAAGAATATCCACTGTAACGAGGCAGAAGTAGACCTGTAGTTTTTCAAGACTAGACGTTTTCTAATCATGTCTTGAGATGAATTCAACTGTAGTAATGCTACTCGTTAACTAAGGACTGCTAAATCCAGCTATAATATGGTTCTCACTGTTCATTTTCTTTATTCGTTTAGCTTGTATGTGCATTTGTCAGTTAACTACAAACTATATGTGGGGCTGTTACAGTGTTTACTCAGTGTTATCGGACTTAATACAGTGAACCAGAGGTTCCTGAATGTTTTGACCCAAGGATTCAAATGACGCCAAACTGATACCAAATCGATTTCTCTGGGTGGGCGAGGCCTATCTCTGGGTGGGTGTAGACATGCCCTTGCTTGTAAACCTTTCCAGACCTACATTTTTCAATAAATTTCTTTATCATCAATTGGTTCATTGAGTAACTAAGGGGTGACCTTTTCGCAGGGCCAGTTGGCGTTAAATAAAAAATGAGAAGAAATCAGAAAGAAATACTTTTTCATGCCGCTGTATCTGATCTTATTGTTGTCTGCTTTTTCTTTACTATGGGAGGCAAGTATGAGAAGGAGCAATTGAATTGTGGGCCTAAATGCAGGCCTTTGCAGTTTGAGGGGGTTAACAAACTCTGACCTGAGGTCACTGAGCAAGTACTACACACACACACACACCTGCATGCACACACACGCACACACACACACACACACACACACACACACACACACACACACATATATGCGTGCATGCACACACGGCTTAACTTCTATCTAAGCAGTAAATACTATCAGTCCTGAGCAAACACCCAGTTTGGCCTATAGGCATTTCTGCTGTGTGCTTTTCAAATCTAGAGCGACACTGCAGACTCTCTAACATTTGGACCATTCATTCTTAGGGGAGCGAAAGAACTACATTTTTCAGACCACCACCCTGCGCAAACACAGTGTGTTTTTGTGTGTAAAAGATAGGTACTGGCAAAGTGACAAGAGGGCAGAGTGTTGGGGCCAAGATGAAATCACACACACACTTAAAGTCAAGCTTAAAAGATAGTGATTAATTATAAAGAGCGGAAAAATCTACCTCCTGTGCTCCCTTATGTCCTTGTGTGCAGATTTAAAGAGACTATATGTATTTGTAATAACTATACTCATATAGTTTTCTATATATTTATCTCCTTTACATTTTCCAGCTGAAGTTAAGTTTATTCCCTTTGTGCAGAAAGAGAAAACCACTCTGAAAGGTAAAAAGCATGAAAATCCACCTTTTAAACTATGCTTGTCTTCAAACAGTGTGATCTCAGGATGCTGTGTCTATGCCTGATGTGATACAAAGAAAAGCACAAAATGACAAAAGCTAAAAATTCATGAACTACAAGTGAAAGAAAAGAAACAAATGTAGCAATGCAGAAAGTATACACAGAGAGTGACGTCATTACCATTAAATATTGTGAATGTGATAATTCAGTTATCTGTATTATCATAAAGGGGTTAATAGACATACATTCATTTTACTCAGTTGCCATCTTAATCATCAATACAAAGCAAGGCTGATGTAGGAAAATTTTGGTAGCTACAAAACACAACTTTCTAGATTACTAATCTTGAGCTGTTGAATTATTTCACAACAAATGATCTATAGGCTGAGAAGAGATGCTGAATCAAGAGCTACATTATTTATTGTTGACAGATTTTGCATTTAAATATTAAACCAGGAGACAATATGTAATAAAAAGTAATAAATAATAATACTTAAGAAGACTTTAGCCTGAAATTGATGTAGGCCTGCATCTCTTAGGTGTTATATGTGGTGTTAAGATGCTAAAAAGTCTAAATATTTAGCAACACACAGATATGTTGTATTTCTCAGGAGCAGCTGAGTCGGTACGAATCGGTAGGTTTTCATTCTGGACGAGTAAAGGAGTCTGCATCAGTTGAGCTAATGAGCTAAGCTAGAGCTAAATGATAAGCAGTCGCATGTGGATGTGCGTTCGTATTCTTACACAGATATTTTCTCCTTAGTGGATGATGTGCCAACATGTTAGTTGATTAGAAAAACATCTTTGCATTGTTTCTCAAACAAGCCAACATCAGCTAGGGGAAATTATTTAATCTAGTAAGTGATAAAGCACACACTGGAAATGGGTTAATTTAAAAGCACCAATGTTTCAGAGTACCAAAGCGCACATACTTCTGAAAATGAGCACATTTACAGTTACCTGTTTACAGTTATAGCCCAGGTGCCGTAAATCAGCGCTTTACTGTTTGCATGTGTATTTTCTACGCCTTTCATTATTAAAATACTGGCACCCACAAAGGTTAACTTACGTACCTGTGCTTTAAAACAGCTTTATAATGAAATATATAATGACATTTATTTTTCAACACACTCCAATTTCTTTTTGCTCTGTTGACACAATCTGATTTTCTTACCCTAGCGCCTTCAAAATGGCAGATAAGTGAAACAAGCATATTGGTGGTTTGCAGGACTTTTTTAAATACACTCCATGATGGCTGCTCTAAAAAGCACATAATGCACAAGTGCATAATAGTTCAACAGCTCAACCTTATGCTGATAACCAAATTCTACTCTAATCTGTACAAAGCAAAAGGGCAAGGTTCAATCAGGATGCAGACCGACCTTAAGTCAGCATGGCTGACTGATCTGTTTATCTGAGCCGAACTGATAAATCTCGTAGCACTCAGAGAGTTAAACATGCATAGTATCCTGAGGTGATAACTTTTTTACATTAGCATATGCAACTGATAGGTTTAAGATGCTATATTCTGGAAGAAATAAATGTGCCTTTGGAGCAATGCCATGGAACAGGGCTGTCCAAAGTGTGACCCAAAGTTGGCCCAAGAGGATGTTTGATTTGGCCTGCCAGAAAGTTACAAAAGAACAAACATGATTTTTTACTACAGTATATATATATATAATTTAAATTCCTAATTCCTTTTAATTTGGCATTTTGGAGTTCCTTATTAACAAAATACAGTTTCTAAAACTAGAAAATATTTTATTATGTTATTTTGTCATTGTAGCCTCTGGGCATCTATAGACTTTGGCCCCCCCGAGGCAAAAAGTTTCTTAAAATAAATTATTCTAAATAAATGATTCTTGAAAATACTTTTTTTAGCATTTAAAGTAATATGTTTATTAGGCTAATCTCTATTTGCTGCATATATGTATGGTGGCTTATCAGTTACTTTTTCCTCTGCTTAGTGAAAGACCTGCTGATTTAAACACTATTGCTTCTATTATAAGTGTCTATAAAGCCGTTTGAGATTTTCAGGGAAAGTATTTTAGTTATCGTCTGTGTTGTGGGCCATAGATGCAGCAGAGATCTGTTACTATAAGTTGAATCAAAAGTGGTTATTCTGTTACACTGCTCAAAAAAAAAAAAAGTTGAACAAGAAATTATCCCTGAAACACAGGCTGGGTGTGGTTCTTTAAGATTTGTGTATTTTAAAGAACGTGCATTTAGTTCAGTTTAAGGGGCCTAGTGCATGCAGTGGTTTTGGTACAGTCTCTCACTCACTCACACGCGCACACACACACACATTGCAGATGCTAATCAGTGTATGTTCAGCAACCCCACTTAAACCTCCTATGAGGTACTGACATTGCAAATTTGGGGTGGCGGGGGGGGCTCTAACCACACACACTTGGTTTGAGAGCAATTTTGTTCAAAAAAACAAACTCATTCACTAGAAACATTTATCTCGATTGCATCTTATCTGTGTTCCTTTACTCTGAAGTAAGCAAATCTGCACTGTCTTGATCTCCAGAACAGAAGAAAGCAAGTTTGCATTTTATAGTTTCAGCCTAAACATCATGAAGCTCCAAGATTTGTTTATTTTTTTTCTCCAAGAACTGTAGAATTCCTGGAGGGCATCAGGGAGAGTCAGCTTTCTTTTTATTAAAAAAGAAAAAAAGTCAAAACTGACAAAAAAATAGGATTTTCCTGTAACAGATATCAAGAAAAAAAAATTAAAAATCAATTTCACACAGCAAACACCATTCCGGAGCCCCAAAGGTCATAGAGGTAATTTTGAAACATTCATGGTTGAGTATTTTAATGCACCCACAAACCACAGAAATGATGGCAGGGGCAGCGAAGGCCTGTTGCTGTGATGCTGTGGGTCCTCCTCATAAAAAAAAGTGAACCATGTAAGAGTTCTGGGCCACAGTGCTTGACAGCACCCAGAATTCCCCTAGTCAAATGGGGCATGGCCCTGCCTCGCAGGCTCCCACTCTCACTTTCTCTTTCTCTCTCTGTCTCGCTCTCTCTCTCTCTCAACACCCCCCACTGCTTTTCTGCCTTTCTTTCGTCTCCTCTTCTCCTTCAGGATTTCTGCTGTGTGGAGCCGGAACAGGCTGGCGGCCTGAAGATGTCTGATCAGGGAGCAACTCGGTTGGGTTTAATAGATAGAACTGGATAACTTAAAGCATCAAGATGCTGGCAGAAGCTCCCTAATTGTCTGCCACATCAAGTGTTTGTATTGTGAGAAATCATAATTTTGATGATGCCAGTTATAACAATTTTCCAAGACTTTCCATTCCTTTTAAAAGTGAATCTATCAACGACATATAACTTGTCATACTTCAGCTTCACGCAGACATTACTATGCTACAGTGTAGTGCAATCTTGGTGGGACATACTCAAAAAGATTTAGATTGATGACCAAGACTTTTTAACTCATGACATTTATTTATTAAAAACTATAACAAACACATCAGAGTTCTTAAACTGTGGCCATTTATTCATGAATGGCACATAGAATTTGGAAGTGCATGTGGAATCACTTATGACCTGGTAAGCCCCCACCAGCCGACTCAAAAACACTCAAAACCAGCTTGTTCACTGCAGGGTCTTACTCTGCTCACTGACGAGAGGTCCAAACCCCTCTCAGAAAAGGCCTCAGTCCTGAACATGTGCACCTTAGAAATGTATGCGGTCAGAAACATGGGCTCGCAATCATTAGGGGAGATTATCTATGAGTAGGCACTGACACCTTCATGGGGTGACAAGGAGGATGAAGAGGTAGTCTTACCCACTGTAGGGCAACACTGGCTCCAAAGAGATTGGTAGAAATAGCACCAATAAGCAGTCCTCTGGTCTGATAGAACCTCACAGAAACCTTCAACGCCTGCCAGAGGCGCTGAAACTAAGGGCATTAAGAACTGGCCTGATCTGAAACGTTCTCAGTCTCCCTTCTGGCATATGCGAAATCTGAGCCTACACAATAATGCTTCTCTGAATCTTAACGGCTATAGCTGGAAGATGCAATATTGGAATCATACCTGGTGTTTTGTGGAGTACATGTCAGTATTAACAGCCTTAACCATCACTGACCAGCCCAAAGCAATTGTCCTTGCACCTTTCTCTTGGTGTTTATGATCTAGCTGATTGGATACATATTCTACATTGCTTTTACAAAACATAGGGTGGAGCAATATCATAGCAGGCCAACTTTCAATTGAGTACCTTCAGTTGAGCTTTTCAATGAACCATCCATTGACAGGTTTCTTTAGGAGCCAATAGTGGTTCTTCTGTGGCATTTTTCTGGCATATTTTCTTGAAAATAGCCTTCAGTCTTTGTAATGCAGAGCGATTTCTAATTGCACTGTGGGAAAAGAAGATGAGGAACTCATCCAGACTTTAATTCAATCTACTCATGTGCTAATGAAGATGAATTTCACTCATTTTCATCTCCGTAACCGCAAAAACTTAATGGAGAGTATGGGTGGTTTCAATGACAGCCTTTTCTACATATATCAATCAAAAACTGTTAACAGTCGATGATGCCTCTCAAGTCGCAACAGCTGCCATTTTGTTGATGTAGATGGAATGAAATTAGTATAATTAAATATGGTTGATCTGTTTGGCCCACGGAAACTACTGGATGACTAGCATGCAGTAAGTAAACTGAAGTCGAGATGGCCCCTCTTAGATAAATACAAATTTGTTTCTGATGAAAACAGCCTGTTTAGTGGGACAGATCTGACCCCAGTCCAAACCAGCAGAAGTTTCACTGACCACAAAAATTCTTATCACTGAGTTTTAGCACTGATTGGACATGTGGAGTTTTTCAGGCTATGTTCTCTATCCTGAAGACCCCCCACATAGGGAAGCATGCAATCTGCTGCATTTCGCTGCCCAAAAGCCAAACCACATGTCAATCAAAAGCAGTCTTGTGGTGTAAAAACCTGTAACTCATGTTCGCATCACTTGCAAACTGTGAACTATTCTGGAAAATATGCTAATACTGTATATTCAATCCAGTGTTTGGAGACGACTGATGCACAGGTTGGAATATTCTTTAAAATACTACTGTCTGTCCAGTGCAGAAATGGTGGGAAACTGACGTAAAGAAACAAAATTACAGACACAATTTCATTTCTGATTTTCATTGCTCCCTCTGCATTTTAAGAGATATGATATGCCAGTATAATCTCTAATCTTACTCATAACCAAAACAAGCAATCAACCGTTGGAAACTACCACCATAACCAGAAAAGCATTTGACTTTACTGGCCAAAACACCCCCATGCACACTAGCTGGTGCTCTAAAACACACAACAATCTTTGTTCTCAAAACAATCTGTACTTTTTAAAAAGGCTTGCAATCCCTGTTATTCTAATTTATACTTTGAACATTAAAAACAAAACCTATAGCCTACTGCTCCAGAAATAATCAAAAGTTCAGAAGAATGAAAGTGGAGGGTTCTATGGTATGTTAACGTTTGTGTGAATCAGATAAGCTGTTTCAAGCTATTAACAGGGTAAGAGAAATGGCTTTGATTTTAGAGCCGTGTAGGGACGGTACAACAGTGGTATCCCAAGCGTAGCTGCGTCTATCTGTGCATCATGTGCAGACTCGAGAAACAGGGTGGAACATGGAAGCTGTCCCACACAGCAAGGCCATGCATCACAGCCAGGCAACAGTGTTTGAAGAACTGTCCTTCGAAAAGCCGAAACGATGCTATCGGCCCTTTACACGCAACATTGCTGTCAAAACAATAACACACACATGTCTGGATACAGGAAACACATTTAAAATGAAAACTTATGGAATAACACTATTAACAGAAAACACATACAGATCAACCGTTCATGAGTTTCCATTGCAGTGCTGTATGAGCTGCTTAGACAAACGGCTAAACACATTCCAAACAGCATATTCTTTTAAGAATTAACACAACTGAAAAAAGACCTTAATCAACAGGTTAACTATTATAAACTTTAGTCTGCAGTACATATACTGGCCCTTTATGACTCAGAGACCTGCATGTCACTGTCCCATATGAGAGTAAACAAGAGGCTAAGAGTCAAGAGATCAAAGCGTCAAAGTGTTTCTCTCTCTCTCTGTCACTCTCTCTTTCATGTGTCTCTACACTGCCTCAGTGGGACGTTCCCATGCGATGCCCTATGATAGATAAGCCTGAATCTGAAAGGCTACCAGTATTCACAGTGCTAAATAAACCTTCACAAAGGTGCTGGACCCAGGATGGAAAATAAACACCACTCTCTTGTTTCATGACGTCCACTGCAGCGCAGAAGGGAGCGGGATATAGAAAGAGACTCTGCCGTTGGTAAAAAGAGTAAAATAATCAGAACCAGATTTGGGTAGAAAATCCAAATCGTCCTGTCCAGACTGAACAACCAGTCCATTTTCCAAGAGTAACTTTTACACGCATTCACTTAAAAGCACCATAAATCAAGGGCCTGGCAATGCTTGTGTACTTTCACAGTCTACGATATAAGTAGTATACTTCATACCTATAACCAGGGTCTGATTTGGGGTGGCATATCAAATCAAGATTTTTCTATACATCAATTTTGAATTAAACTGGTTCTGTAATATTTCTGGCAAACTGTGACGATCAAACATAGGCCTTCAGTTCTAGCTCTAAATGCCAAATCCCGTAAATAGTGCTCATTTCTGCTAGTGCCTCTAAGGTGCTAGTGCTAAGCTAATGGTGATCCATGTGAATGTTTTGGGCTGGTCGAGATTAAACACAGGTATTCAATAGTAGCGTTCAATAGTACTGTACGAGTTTAAATAAAACATGCATGATAGTTCATGCAGAGGTAGTATGTGTGAAACAGGCCTAAGTATGTTCTAGTTAGTTCTGAGCATTCTAAAGATGTGTGGCCTCAGATTTTGGCCAAGCAACTGAGTAAGTGCTGATTTTACGATATTTTCTCTATGTTGATTTCAAGTTGTCCCAGCATGCAGTAACTGTGATGTCATCATAGACCTCTGTAGAGTGTAAACAACATTTCTTCACTCGAAGCACACCCAAGAACACACACACACACACACACACACACACACACACACTGGTTTAGCCATATGGAGCAGTAAAAGACCCTCCATGAAACACACACAGCTTGTCAACATTGAGGTTCTCTTTTTGGAGGCGCACACACACACACACACACACACTCATACACACACATGTTCTGTCATTCTCTTGCACATGTCTGTGTTTGCCTGGGCTGCGCCATAAATGAGGAATGTTAAGTTTTATTAGTGTAAACACTTTAGGTTTTTCAACTCTACAGTTACAGTAATGCAGAGTTCATGCTTACGGTTTATGTCAGCCAGATGTCAGAGATGGTAAGGGGTGGTTAAATACTTAAGACTGGTGTGTATGTGTGTGTTTGTGTGTGTGTGTGTGTGTGTGTGTGTGTGTGTGTGTGCATGTTTCTTTGTTTTTGTACATTTTCTTGACTTGTAAAACTTGAGACAAAAAATTGTCCAACTAGTCTTTTTAGTGAAGTTATAAGGTACTAAGTTTAGAGTTCGGTTTAGACTTTAGAATTCTGGAGTATTCTTTTTGTATAGGGGTACTTACATATATTCACATTTATATTATGGATATAGAAATTGTATTGATCTTTCCACCAAACTAAGTTCAAAACACTTTTTGACAAAGCGCTTTTAACTGGTTTGAAGAATCCATTTATTTTGTTCAAACAAAGGATTAAACATTTCATTTTGTCACTACCAATTCAAAAATAAAATGATCAAAAACAAACCAAATGTTTCAGTGTAGTGACTGTTTCAGTTGTGACAATTTTAGGTAATTTTCAGCATGTTACTGGTAGTCAGTATATGACTATCAAGCACAGCTTTGCTTTTTTGCTCACGATTTTTAAATACAAAAAATGTTTAACTTAATTGTAGACAATAATGTTAATTTTACACACTGACTTTGGGACACATTTACTTCAAAACATTGGGATCTAACTGGTCACTATGTTCTTCTCTAAAATGCAGGGGTGTAGCTATAATAAGGCTCCGCTTTTGGACTATAACTCTTTGTGTTTCGGTAGTGGGTAACATATAGGGCAACACATTTTTGAATAACAGTTTTTATTTAAATATTACTCTGAATCTGCTAAATCTTGCTAAATGCTATTTCTTTGAACACTGTATGAACAAGTATTATCTCCCAATAGAAAGTACCTTATAAATTATGATTTTGTAAATATTTAGCTTATTGCTATGTAAATGAATTTCTTGAGTTTAAAGAGATAATAACACAAACAAATATCTAAGGTCTAAATCTTTTTTTTTTTTTTTTTAAGGAAAAATCAGTTTGAACTAATTCAGCAGAATGGTCCAAACTGCTATGGATAGGTATTGGGCTATGGAGTTGAATTGCATTTTTTGAGTAATCATCCAACATCAGTTATCAGAACTAATCATGCAACATCTGCCCCTAACCTCACAAATGCTCTTGTGCCTGAATACAATGAATTGCTCACATATTGTCCCAACATTAAGTGTAAAGCTTTCTAAGAACTGAAAAGGCTGTTACTGTGGCAAATGAGGACATACTTCCTATTAATATGGGTGATTTATGAATAACATCTGAATAAGCAGGTGTCTACAAACTTTTGGACACAAACTATAGGTCTGCTTGTCTAAGTTTGGTATTTGAGAGATGCAGAAGTGTCTGTAGCTTTTATCTGTAGTCTGCAGTGAGTGTGTGTACTCTTTGTTCTGCTCAAATCTGAATCTGATTCAGATTCTGATTGTGAACAGTTGACGTCTGTTGCAGTAACATCGACTGTACAATTCTCTCATTGTTTTCTTAGCGTACCCATTAGCTCCTAATGAGTTTAATTAATCATTCTCAGCCTTAAGCCATTTGTATCACTGTTCTCAAAGTCCTTCAGGCCGCACACCAAGACTGAACATTCCTTCTGTCAAAACAAAATCATAACCCACTTATTGTTTTGGCATATTCAACGTTATATTGGACACACCAAAATATTATGAAGAGGGCTATTTGCTTCACTCAATAAAGTGTGTTTAAAGGACCTTCTTATAGAGTGGGCCAACTAGACGTTCATTGTTATTTCTGAAAGCCTATCCAGTAAAACAACTTGAGTGTTTTTACCACAAATTTTAGCCTCTTTTTAATAATCATGCTGGTCATGTGACTTGTGGTTACATAATGATAGTGGTAATGGCAGCAGTAACGAATAGCAGGATAATGATGATGAATCTATATGATTTGTTGAGCCAACCCAAGAACTTTTCTCAGAGTAACAACAATCACCACCTCTACTTTTTTATAAAGACAGGCAGAGAGAAAGAGAGAGATATAGAGAGCGTGAGTAAGAGAGAAAATGAAAAAGAGGATGAGAAAGAAAGATAGAGAGAGAGAGAGAGAGAGACAGAAAGGTAAGGATAGAAAGAGTAGCAGATGCACAAATAGGGGCAGAAAGAGAAGAGACAGTGAAGGTGGCACAGAAAGAGACAACATTCTACAACAAAAACAGAAGCAAGGTGATAAAAACACAGGTGAAAAAGAGATGTAAAAAGCATGGACAAAAGAGAGGGCAATGCGAAAGAAAGAGAGGGGGGTGTAACTCAATTAACTTAAGCATTCGAGCATTCGTCTGTTCCTGCTTTTCTGTAATGAATCTAATGCTTGTCATTTTCAACAATAAAACTTTCAATTAAAGCAGACGGGGGGTCAACAAAGAAAGAAAAAAAGAAAAAAGAAAGAAAGAAAGAAAGAAAGAAAGAAAGAACATATAAAGAGGGAGTGAGAAAAAAGAAAGAGAGAAAAAGAAAGCAATGAAGAAAAAGAGAGCATCAGAAAGAAAGATTAAGATAAAGAAAGAAAACAGAAAGAGAGACAGAAACAAAGAGAGAGAGAGACAGAAACAGACAAAGGGAAAGAGAGAAAGAATAAATGAGCAAGTTAAAGGGAAAGAAAGAAAAGAAAAAGAGACAGAGCGAGAGAGAGAGAGACAGAGAAAAAGACAGAAAGAGAAGGAGCGAGAGAAAGGGCTCATTGATTTAGCTGATTTTTTTCAGTGGCTGATCTGAATCTCATCTTGGTTGTCTTGGCATCTGTCAGAGTCTTCTAAAGCCCATCCCTCCTCAAACAAACAGTTATATATGTTCCCTTCCCGCGCCCCGGCCCTGCTTTCTGTTGGGCACATTCATCATTGCACCCAGAGTGAGCTCTTGAGGCGCGCTGGCAGGTACTGAAAGCTTTGGAATGGGAGTCGGCTCTAAATCTTTTGCGATACCAGAGGAAATCGTGCTACGCAGAGGGCTCAAACTCAAATAGAGAAGCATGATAATATATCTAGCAGGAAAGAGAGGGAATATGGGCAGTTATCTGGCCTTGGTATGAGGTGTGCTCTTTTCTTAGTCACTAGCACGCAGTCACATTCACAGTCAAAGGTCTGGTTAAAATTTTATCAGAAGTCAAATAAAAAAGAGTGGGTAGTCAAATAGTGCAGTTAAACATATGTGCACAGTGCCCCCCCACACACTGTTATTGACAGCCCGGCACTGTTTGAGTTACATATTTCTCCGTACACTCACGCTTCGATAAGACACTGTGTATACAGGAGAGAACCCAGCTGAAGTTCTGACATAAGGAATGCGTGCAAAATGAAAGCGTCACCAAGTAAGCAGTGATTGTAAGGATATGTTGAGTGGTGACTGTTTCATAACACCAGCTGAGGATGAAAATGTGTATCTTTATGCTAAAGATAGACGACGTAGGATGTTTAGCCTTTCAAAATATTTATAGAGTTACTATAAATTCAGAGTGATAGATCACTGAATACATTCCTGGGGGAATTCAAGAGGCAGCGAGAATTAGTTTCTCTAAATGGCACCTACTGTGCAAACTGCCCAACCTAAAATATAAGAACCAATTTATGAAGGTTTCATAATAATTACTACTGTACACACAAAACACAAATCAGGAATATGTTAAATAAGGCAGCCACTTAAACATTCCATGAGCCTCGAATACTGTTGCTCCTCTTTCAAATACAAATCCTAGATTCTTAGATCTAAAACAAAACAGTCTTGGCTCATTTATATTTAAGGTCACACCCCAACCTTTACATACAACAACTGAGTGACAGTAACAAAAATGGTGGACTATGTGGAGAAATCTGCTGTTACAGGCTGAAGAGGATGTTGGCACTTTTCATAGCCTTTTAGAAGAAGGGGACTGTCAACAAGGATGGTGCATGTTCATTTTTAAAGCACTTCTTAATTGAATGTTCCGTTCCACCTATAATGCTACATTTTGTACATCTGACTGCAGCACTAATAATGGTGAAAATTTGCAAAACAATATAGTTAATAGGAAGCAGAGAGTTTATAAATGGTTTATAAAGCGTTCATAAATGGTTTAAAATGGTTATTAATTAGGTCATAAACACCTTAAAATAATTAATAAGCAGCTACAACAAATAATCAAGACGAGCAACAGAGACCTGTTGTTAGTCTAACAGTGAACATGCATAGTTTTATACAGTTAAAGCTCAGATTTTGATGGTTGCTGATCTTATTTAATCTTTTCCATCAGTTTGCATAAACCCTGTCACCTTCAATACGTATTCATATACATCATATGGAGGAGCTCTTTTTATTATGCCCTTTTTATTAATGTGATATAACTGCTTATTAATACTCTGTAAAGTGTTTATGACCTAACTAATAACCAATAATAACCTAGTTTTAAAACATTTATAAATCCTTTATAAAGGTAGCCTTATCCTAAAGTTGTACCACTCATTCTCTTAACAGCTTCCATTTGATTTGTGATGAAGAAAAATGGACCTTTTTCAAAAAATAAGTCTTAAAACAAAGGCCTTTGTTTCGAAACACAAACTGAACATAAAACATAGCTCCAAAAAGCAATACTTTATGTTTACGTCAAGTCAAATCCTATTTGTCTGTTGAGGAACATGTGATGTTGGACTACAAGCAGATGGAAAGGTAACTCACTGGAGAGTTCTTCCAGCCACAGGAGATCAGGCGCAGAAGATCAGGCAGCAGGAGATCAGCCATAGAAGATCAGACGGCAAGAGGTGCGGCCACGCATTAGCATGCTGGGTAATGTCTTCCATCCGCAGAGGAGCGAGGTCCATCCAACCACCCTGCGGACACACTGGCTGTTCTCACACGTTCACTCTGTTTGCCTGCTGCAGAGGAACGCAGATTCTCTGTGGAGTACATGGAGTACAAAGTTTGATCTACATAAGCATCAAATGACATAGTTTCTAGAGAAAAGACTTCTGGGGTACGAATTTAACTGGTGCCTAATCCAGTGGCACACTATAGTAGAATGCACATTTTTGTATCTTCATTGCTCTAACATACCTGACCCAATTTAAGAGTGACTTGATAATCAGTTGTCAAGTTGAACAAGGTGTGGGGGACTGTGGGAAACACAAGGATATGCAGAGTTTGGGGTTACGACCAGTGACCCCTAAACCCTCACATCTTTATGCCGTTTTGATTTCCAAGCAATCTAATCTTCAACATAAAGGTTTCAAAAAGGGCTTTTTGGACTAATATAGACACAGTACTTCAGGTTCTCTAAAGAACAATTCTTCATAGCAAGATGTGCAAATGCTAAGACACTTTGCACAGTTTGAAGAACTTCCGCATCGTATAAATAATCCACAGACAATTTAAATTGGTTATTCTGTCTACAGAAAAGCCAAGAACCATTTATTTTAAGAGTATAGTTTATCTGGGTCTCACTTGGTAAAACAGATTTTAACTCTGTCTTAAATGTTCTGGATGGTACTCTGGATCATGTAAGAAACTGACTCCACTCCTGCAATTGCATACAGAATGACTGTGGATTAAGATCTTTACAAAACTCAAGACAGATGGAACTAAGACTACAGTTGCACATTGAGGAACAGGGTAAAAGTGGGGTAACAGAGTATGCAGAGAAACAGATGGACTGCAATCTCTAATTGTAGAACTACAATGTCCTCAATTATGGTAAGTGTAGCTGATAAAATGGGAAATGCGTGTAGCTACAAGGAGGTATTCCTAATAAAGTACATCTCTGAGTGTATATAATAACTCAAAAGGTCAACATTATTAACATTATGTTAAACTCCACCCAAGATGTAAGTCACATATAGCAGGAAGTTTAGCTACTGAGAAACGAAATTATCCAACCTTAATCTTAACCACATTGAGGTTAGCAGCATA
The DNA here is from genome assembly GCA_034552555.1 of Semaprochilodus insignis. Taxonomy (NCBI): domain Eukaryota; kingdom Metazoa; phylum Chordata; class Actinopteri; order Characiformes; family Prochilodontidae; genus Semaprochilodus; species Semaprochilodus insignis. The sequence continues at coordinate 2,338,065 of CM067498.1, forward strand.
TGGAAAAAGCTCACCCAAAAATGCTGACTAGATTTTCACACTTTGGTTTGGTGAAACATATGGGTGACATCAGCCTGGCACACAGATTTGCCCATGGCATTTGTTTTTCATAAACTCTGCAGTTAGTGCTCAATTCATCTCATTTTAAGTATCAAGCTTTTGTCACTTTTAATATATTTACATTTTCACATTACTCATTCTCCCAATGCTTGCAGCATCTGCCTCATTAAATACATTATGAGAGAGTCTGGTAGCTGTACAGGCTACTTCTGAGAGGTGTGAATTCTTTACTTGGACACTCACTAACTACTGGATGTGTTATGTAAATGTGGACACTCGTCTGTGTCCCCGCCAACTGCAGTTCTCCTGGACTCCCGGTCCCGGACGGCAAATGGAACTTTGCGGACTGAATCCAAGCCGCAGGGCACGCCTCTGCTTGTTAGTCACTGTTTACCAGTGCGCCATTCGGGAGTCCGCATTTAAACAAACTCATAACAAGACTGTAAAACTTAGCACAGATGCTGTCATGAAATGTAGCTGCAGTATCATAAGACAGTTCTAAAGACCTCTGCAATGCATTATTGATCGATCAGTAGAGGTAGAATATGTCTGTTCGCTTCAGGCCAGGAGGCTGTGCCCTTATGTTTGTTTAGCTCAGCGATTCAAATGTGTGAACCACATCACTGCTCATTCACATATCAAGATGTTACACGTCCAAGCAACACGTCATTTGACTGCATGTCATTAGCCAGATTTAAACAGTGTTGATTTGTCCCTGGCTACGAGCTGCAGTGGAGCGCTCAAACATCTGTGCGGAAAGTCTTACAGGAACCCCATACTGGCGTGGGAGAAGAACATCATGAATGGGGGAATAGAAGAGGAGAGGGATTAAGAGAGAGAGAGAGAATCAGAGAACATGAAACAGAGGAAGAGTTAGTGAGAAACAGATTGAATACAAAGTAGGAAAAAGAGAGCCAGGGAGAGAGGGAAAGAGAGAGAGACAGAGAGAGGCAAAGACGCACGTACTAATGTAAGCACATGTAAACCCCCAAACATACACACACACAGGGGATATCGCTCACGTTTGAAGCTGAAGGAGAGAAAACCTGGCCTGAGTACGGAGTTGGCAAGACAGACAGAGCGAGGGAAAAAAAAGACTGCGAAACAAAGAATAAGAAAGTGTAAGAAGAAGTGAGAGCAAGATTAAGACTCGGATAGACAGATAGAGACAAAAAGGGGAAAGCAGGAAAGAGTTACCAAAAGAACCAAAAGAAAGAGAGAAAAGAGATGAGGGAAATCTTTGAGGACAGAGAGATTGAGGGACGAAAAATAAGAATGAGTAAAAAGAAGTGAGACAGAGACTAAGAGACTAAGAAAGAGGGAAGGAAAGACACAGAGGTATATATATAAAGAGAAGGAAAGAAGTAGGAAGAAAAATAAAGAGTAAAAAAGTGAGAAAGACTGAGAGGGAGACAGAAAGGCAGAGACGCGGATAAAGAAAGTGTGAGAACAAAGTGTAAAAAGGTGAGACAGATTGAGAGAGAGGAGAAAAGAGGGAGTAGAGACTGTAAGAGAGAGAAAAAGAACTGAGAAAAAGAGTCAGAGAGACAGAGAGAGAGCATAAACAGAGAAAAAGAAAAGGTTTCAGCAGAAATGTCAGAGACAGACAGAACCTAAAGTAGAAAAGACTAAACAGAGGCCGGGCCGGGGGGGTGATTTTAATCTGATGTGTTTGTAAGAAGTGAAGTAGGTGCGGGTGCATTCCTCCAGCACCATCATTCTCTCTCAGGGATGATTTACTCACTCAATCACATTGCTCCTTATTATGTAAAACACAGCAAATGGCAACCAAAAAGACTGATCAAGCCTCCACAGGTCTGAAAGACCCTCTCTCTCTTGTTCCCTCACATACACATTCTTCTCACACAGACTCCCTCTGTCTGCCTCGTCCCTGCTGACGTTATCAGTGGTCTCCAATTGTCGATCATACTCTGACAAATTGATCAATTCAAAGCTCAAGACAAAAGACTAAGAAATCCCTTTCTGCTGACGAATGGCTGGGAAGATAACGGTTCAGTGATGCCGATTGTTCAGCGCATGTAACGTGTGATCTACAGCAAATGTAAGAACTGACTGTAAATATTTGGGAGGGGGGTGATTGCTGATACACTCAGGAGTGCTGACAGTGCTGCTTAAACAGATTTAGTGGACTTCAGCGTCTCAGTGTCCTTCGGTTCAATCAAATTTAGACCTTTAACATTTAAAGTAAGTAGACTGTCTGTACTGCATTTGGTAAATCCAGGTAACTGCCATCTTCTAAGGTGAATACATTCATTGCTATTGGTTTTGTTGTGAACTGGAGGCTTGCTGAAACATGTATGAATGTGTCCACACAGTAAAATTACTCCTGTGGTATGAACTTTGTTGAAGTCTTACTGCTTAAAAATCTGTATATACACACTATATCTTAGCTGTTAGACTTTACAATTTGAAATGTGAATCTACTGTTCACTCAGAAGACTCAAAAGCGCCGTCTATTGATGAGAAGTGGAACTTCAGATAAATGGACTTTCCTAATGCCATGAGCAAACTGCATTAAGCTTTAGAACATTATACTGTGACCTCTTGCCTGCCATACATTTATATATATGTGAAGCCTGACTGGTCAATACACAGATTTCAGTCTCAAACATCAAGAGGCACTTAAGCCATCATGCCTTCAAGTAAAGTAGCAGCAGATGATAAGTAACACAATATTCTTTTTATTATAATTTGTCATTTTTTGGCATATATAATGTTCATTTTACAATTGAAAAGTATTTTAAACATTCATATAACATTTGCAATATGGCGGTTTGTAAAAAAAAAGTGCTTCCTTTTCCTTTGCTCTAGTCTGTATTTCAAAGATTTACAGAATCCAAAAAGGACCAAAGTTCTGCCAGTGGTGACAATAGAGACAGGAAAAGTCGAAAGGCACTGATATTCAGTTCTCATCAAACAAACAAAAAAAACTGACAAAAAAACAAAACAAAAACAAATATGAACTGAGCTACAACAGCACTTCACAGGGGGTGAGAAAGCACAAGGCGATCCTCCTTTCACACCCTTACACCCATTATCTTTACTGCATAAATACAAAGCTTTTACACATCAGTACCCCAAACGTGTTCTCCGTCAGGTCGTGTAGTCTGACCACACATAGTGCATATAAATCCGCCTTGTGAAGGGCAGATGACCACAGTTTAGAGGTTGGGCTTCCAGTCCTTTGCTTTGGCATCTCATTTTCAGTCCGTTTAACAGACATATTAAACCCCCTCTTTATAGACAAGATCCATCCCAGACTACCGTCCTGCTGTGAAGGGTATGGAGCTGAGCTTCAGCCTGTAAGCAGAGTGGCAGCAAAGGTTCATCAGTGCACGTCTAGGTCTGCAGAACTGAGGGCAGAAAGCTTCGTGCAAGTTTGTGTCTCTGCAAAAGAAAAAGTTTGCAAACAAGCCTTGTGCACGTTTATGTCTCTGCAAAAAACGATGTTTGCAAGAAAACAACAAGCCCTGTGCACGCTGCAGATTTAGCTTTGCTGAGTGGGGGGGGGGTAGAAAAGCTGGTACCTTTCAAAACCAATGAGAACGGCTGTTGAAGTGAAATCATGCCCTACATGAGCTGCACTGATATGTTTGGCATTCTTACATGGGGAAAAGGAAGTACAACAACACAGCCATTGAGTCCACAAGTTCAAATAGACTATGTGCAGACATGAGCTTATTATTATTATCATCATTATTAATATTGTTTTGTACAAAAGGCACATGTAGACCGCAGCTGCCTGGCTCGTGTGGAAAACACTTTTTTCAGTATCGTGTTGCGTCTTTAAAGTCTATCCGGCACACGCTCTGACGGGGGGAGAAAGCTGAGAGAACTGTCTCTCCGTTCAGGCACAGCCGCCCACCGCCTTGGCGAAAGAGCCGTCGGGCAGCTGCCGGAAGATGCCGCGCAGCGTCTCGAGCTCGCGCGTGAGGTGCTCGACTCGCTTGCGCAGGCGCTCGTTGTCCGCCGCCAGCTCGATCACCTTCTGTTGTGTCTCGGCGTTGCGCTGTTTCGCCTTGTCGCGGCTTTTGCGCACGGCAACGTTGTTGCGCTCGCGCCGCAGCCGGTACTCGGCACTGCTCTTGTCCACAGGCTTCTTGGACTTGGATCGCTCTCCGCTTCCGCCTCCTAACAGTTTCATGGACCCGCCGTGCTGGTGGTGGTGCGGGCTGGGCACCGGGGTGGGCGGCGGCGTCGGGTGTCCCGGTGGCTGCAGGTGCACGGCGGTCTGCGCGCAGTGCGCGATCTGGTACTGCAGGTGCGGTGGGTGGTGGTGAGGGTGGTGTGGATGCCCATGCTGGTGCGCGTGCTGGTAGGCGGGCGGCGGCAGAGGCGGCAGAGGTGGCCCGTGACCCGACTCGTCGTCCTCCCGCGGCTCCTGCTTTATGGCGAGCGCGGGCCTTACGCGCGCCTCATACGCCGTTTCCAGCTTCACCGGGTCCGCATAGCCGTTCGCGTAGCCGTAGGCGTGCTGCGCGCCGTCCGCGTAGCTGCCGTAGTCTCCCGTGGCCAGCTTGAGTTTGTCGTGCCGCGCTCCTATTCCTCCTCCTCCACCCCCGCTGTGGAAGAGGTCGGCGAGGAAGTCGTCGTTCAGCGCCGCCGGGTCGATGTACGCGCTGATGTCGATGGAGCTCTCGTGCTCGCAGATCTCGCTCAGGTCGTCCTTGTAGCAGTAGGCACCGTGCGGGCTCGCGCCGAGGCTGGTGAGAGGGGGCCGAGGGGCAACCTCGTATAGGTTTGGTTGCTCCATGGAGGACCTAAACGCCGCCGGCCATGGTGACGAGCTCCGGGAATCCAGTTTCGCGGGCTTTAGACACCGATCACACTCGCCGGCCGTCCGCGGAAAAGAGGGCGCCACTCGGGCAGAAGTCCCGCTCACTCGCTCGCGTGTAGGTATATGTGTATGTGAGAGTGAGTGAGCTGAGTGAGTGAGTGAGTGACTAAGTGAGTGTGTGTGCGTGCGTGCGTGCGTGTAAAGCAGCACCTCCTCACTGCGCTCGTGTGCCTCCCGTCTGACACACAGCCTACCGCTCGTGCTTTTATAGAGAACAGAGGCCGCGCCCCGGGTTCTAATGCGCTACACGCGCGCGCGCGCACACACACGCATCGTTCCATGCGGGAGACAAGAAACAAACGCGCGTTTTACGGCACACAGTCCGCGGATCGCCTTTAAGCACTAAACGCAAGTCCTTCCAGGCGCTTCGGCAGTCTTACAAGGTGAAATGTTCTGAATGATAATGTCACTCTGGATTTTTTTCTGCGCGCAAATCTCAGACTGACTGCGGTTTACCTCCACTTTCACATCTAGAGAGAATTCTGCAAGACTGAGAGCTGCAGAGCTGCAGTTCTAGCTGCAATCACTTGATCACTTAATATACTAAAATGGTAAAATAAAAATACTGAATTTACCAATAACACACATCCGTGCATTGATTTATCTATCCATAAAGAAATTAGAAACGTCATATATACATATACATATATATATATATATATATATATATATATGTGTGTGTGTGTGTGTGTGTGTGTGTCTGTGTGTGTGTGCAAAATTAGGCACCCGAGGTAAAGCGAAAAGACAGAATGGTAGCAGCTGATACAAGTCCATGTAGAACAGTAGATCTGTAGAGCGCTTTATTAGCCACTATGTTTGTCTACCGTGCAGCAAATTACAGACATGTTTTTATCAGTCATCAGCCTTCTAAAAGCTCTATCAGTGCGGCAGGAAATAACATGACACAAACGTTAAGGGTGAATACAGGATGAATATACAGTTTAATACATAAACATTAGAAGTACGACACAAGCACGGTAAACGCTTTTATATGCAAACTGTTATAATGACCAGAGCGCACGCAGTGATGAACTGTGATAAACTCAGGAGCGGGTGAGTGATATTAAAGCTCCTCCACAGTCTGCTCGCGCGCGCGTGTCTCTCTGTGTGTGTGTGTATGTGTGTTTCCCTTCAGACTGCTCGATCAAACTCATCGTCAGCGCGCGGGCGGCTTGCGCGCACACCCACATCAGCGCTGAGGGCGCGCGGGGAGCTCCCTCTACCGCCGCACCGCGCGACACCAGGGCTCTACATATAGTCACATATCAACCTCACTCAGACCGTGAGCAGATTGGGGGGGGGGGGGGGGGGGTATTGATGAAGTCATTAGTCAGTTTCCCACTGAAATGACTGTTATAATGTAACGACTGTGTTTATATTTTGCCACAGCATAAACAAGAGTCCATCAGAGTGTTGCAGTATATAATGCATGAATGCAGATATAGATGATGAACATAAACAGACCGACACTCCGTTAACCTAGTTTAAATGTTTTACAGAAAAGCTTTCATGCCTAAACGGATCATACGGAGGACGCCACAGAAACCAGCTGGTCTGAAGAAAAGATACTGTGTTTAGTCAGACCTTGCTGCAGCGGTCTCCAACCCTCCTCCTGGAGAGCTACTTTCCTCCAGAGCCTGGTTGTAATTGGCCACGCCTGCTCCAGCTAATCAACCTCTTCCCAAGCCCCTGATTGGCTGGATCAGCTGTATTAGCGTTAGGTAGGGGGCTGGGCCAGTTTCAGGTTGGAACTGAACTCCGCAGGAAAGTGGTTCTCCGTTATCAGTGCTCTAATGCACGGTTCATTTTCATATGTTTATTCAAAATTAAAGTGACAAACTGGCACTCAGTTTGTAGCCATATGGCTTGATAAACTTGATATTTCCCTCAGGGTTGTGCGGAAAGAAGTTCAGAAAACATAAACAAAAATAAAAATTTAAAATAAAAATTTGAATAAAGAAAAAAATCTGATACAGATATTAATAAGTGAATATTAAGCATGTGATTGACAATAATCACTTAAATGATTATGTGTACAGCCTTATAATTAAGGAGCATAGCTTATTATAGCTTATAATTAAGGAGCATGGAAATAGAGACCAGGGCAGTCATGCTATTACACTCCACTACACAGGCAAGTGAAAAGAAAGATAGGAGCTCAGTACAAACTTATTTGTTTACATAATATGTACCGTATTACATGTGATCTTCTCCAGTGGTAGACAGCAACTAATTTTGCATGCTAACTACAGTAGATATCTCTGCAACATGATACATAGCTATATTTTAAGCTAAAACTTTACACATCTGTGTCAGACATCTGGCAACATGACCCTAACCATTTCAAATAACAACCTTCCATGAGAGAGCTTTCAGCGGTATTAAACTCTTCATATGTCTGGTTCCTAAGGTTGGAGGCCTTTACAAACTGATTTCTTCAAATTTGGTTAATAATTTGTTAATGTCGGGATGTTTTTAACATAAAAAAATACACATTGGTCCTTTAAAGTAAATGCTTTAAAGTAAAATGCATATTTAATTTTAATTTTAAGCTACAATTTAGCACAAAACTATCATAAAACAATGTGTCAGACATCTGGCAACATGTGTCTAACCATTTAATATAATAACTTTTATACTAACTGACTTGGTCAGTTTCTCTGCTTTCACACCAAACCACTCAGAATGACACTGTTTATGTCTGAACCATTTAATTATGTAGAGTTTGGTGGAATTCCCCTTACAAAACATTGTTGGGCATGATGGGCTAGCCTAATGGTCTGACCACGGTAGTCATTAGTGATGCACGATATATCGGCAACTGATATATTATTTGCTGATACATGGATTTTTTTTTTCATTATCGGTATCGGTCTGATATTGGAATTTTAGGCGATATTACAACCGATAACTTTCCTTTTTATTTATTATTATTATTATTTTGTGCTGACGCATGTACACTCCGGGCAGGCTGCAGAGAGAACATGTATGCTGCGAGGACACAGAGTACAACAGAACTACAGTTTGCAATAAACTTTCAATACAGCAAGGGGGGAAATTAATTAAGGGGCCTTCAATACCACTAATCTAATCACTCGCTTGAGAAGTTGTCATTCCACTGTTCCTAGCATTAGCGCGAAAATGCGAGCAGCAGCAAAAGTTGTGTCTATAAAACAAGCACTGGACAGTGGCAGGAGATTTGCTAAAGAGAATCCGAAACCTAAAGCAGTCACAACCAAATAACGCAGTTTATGGCTCTTGATGACCAACCCTTTTCCGCTGTGGAGGACCAGAGAGTCCGCCGACTGACTGAGGCTCCGGTACCCCGCTCTCCCAGGTTGTTGTTATGTTTCTGATGTTGCCCTGTCGGCTCTGTATGATGTCGTCACCTTACACATACACAATCTAAACAAAGCTTATGTCTGATTGACCTGTTTTATTGCTATGTAAAGTAGATTACTGGTCCAGTTTTTAACATCAGTCCATATATGGATTATAACGTGAACAAAAAGGTTAAATTATCGGTTTTTAATATCGGTATCGACCACAACAAAGTGCTAATAATCGGTTATCATGTCGGCCCAAGAAAATCAATATAGGTGCATCACTAGTAGTCATGCTATTCCACTCCACTACACAGGTAAGTGAATAGAGAGATGGTCGCGAGCTCGGCACAGAAGCCCCTCTGCATGTCTGTTCGGTGATTAAGGACGCTAAAGTTTGTCCTTCATTGGTCGTCATTCTTTGTTAATTAAAGCTCTTGGCTTATTAAAACACATACTTTCAACTATCACTGATAACAGTCGTCTGCAAAGCACCTTGAGCGGCATGAAAAGTTGTCTATTATTAGGGTTATTATTATTATTATTATTAATCCTGAGGACACTAAATCGTTGCACAATCCTTAAATTTAAAGATAACAGCTAGCTAGCTAACTTAGGGTTAGCCAACACAGAGGATCAAAGCTGGCTAAAGCTATTATCTGAATAATAACACCGAAACGAAAATAGCAAAGTCAGAATTAGTAGTTTACCTCAGTAGCCGTGGAGCTAGGATAGCTGACGGACGTTGGCTAGCCTAGATGGCTAGCTACATTCATAAGCATTTATCCGATGTTAACTCACAGTGATATCTAGGTCAGGGCAGCTTCGCCTAAACTGGAGTTTATTATCGAAACAACTTCGTTTGAGTTGTAGAGCTAATGATAATAATAATAATTCAGGATAGGTTTAAAATTCTGTTAGCTACAATAAGAACTGGCCGATTTTCTTCATATATGTCCCAGTACTGAGAAGAAACGACCGTTTGTTCCGTTAAGTTTTGAATTTTAAATGAGGGCGGACTGTGCGCGTGAGCCGCAAGCTGAGTAGGTGGTGTGCTGCATTAAACATCAGTTCACATTAATGTTAATCGAACGAAAGCCTTAAACGGGAAGGCCAGCAATATTTCAACATTTCTGAATAATTTAGCCCTGGAGATGTAAACGGATTCATTCAAAGTGGATTAAGGTGATTAATCTCTTAACAGTGTTGGTGAGGTCACCATGGGTCACCATGTCCACAGCACAAATATAAACAAATGTTATATACCAACCACCAGTGAACCTACACATTCCCTTTTACATGTTTTTTGTAATGTTGATGATGGTAAAATAGCGGAAAATCTGAAATAAGAACGTTTCTCTGGGGATTGTTTCAATGTAAAGCACCCTGCATGTCCACTTCTGCCATGGACAGATTAAAGGAGCAATATGTAAAATGATCTATCAATCAGTCTATTAAATTAATGTGTCACACAGCCATTCCTCATCCCTTTAACTTTAGCATTGTACTTGAAAAGGTTATCTCCAGCAGTGGCTCTTGTTTTTGCATGCTAACTTCAGTAGATATCTTTGCAACACAATACATAGACGTCTTTGATGTACTGTCAAAGTGGTTATTTCTTCACATTCAGCTGATAATTATAGTTAACTTTATCACAAAACTATCGCAAAACAATGTGTCTAATCATATCATATAACTTTCTATGAGGCAGATGTCTGGTTCCTATCACCACCACTCTGAACAATTCTGACTTGGTCAGTTTCTCTACAACAGTGCATTTCACACCAAACCACTCTGAATGACACTGTCTACATCTGAACCATTTAATTATGTACATTTATCAGTATTTTATAAAACCCCCTTTGGCAAGTCAGACAGCTTGTAAACAGTTTTTTTTTGTAGCCAGCTAAGGGTCTTTCAGTTATTGTTTAGGGGATTTTTAGCCAATTCTTCCTTGCAAAATGTTCCAGGCTCTGTGAGATTCTTGAGCCGTCTTGGCATACACTAATCTTTTGATGTCTATCCCCAGGTTTTGAGGGATATTTAGGTTGGGGGACTGTGAGAACCCTGGCAGAACCTCCAGTATGCCCTCTTGATGCTTATTGTGGATTTTGAGGTGTGTTTAGGGTCATTATCCTGTTTTACAGATGGTGTGGTGTTTTCGTCCAGACGTTGCTGATCTTTTTTACTTAATCTATTTTTCCCTCTACCAGTGAAATGCTGCCTGTGCTGCTGGCTCCAGCACAAGTCCAGAGCATGACTGATCCACCCCCTGTGCTGTACAGCTGAAGAGGTGTTCTTTTCATGAAGTTCTGGGCCTTTTCTCCTCCAAACACACCATGTGCTCATTCCAGTTCTACTGTCACTTCATCAGTCCACAGGACTTGTATTTTAAAATACACCAGCCTTGTTTAGATGTTCCTGTGTTAACTTCTGACACTGAATTTTGTGGTGAGGACACAGGAAAGTCATTCTTCTGAGGACTCTTCCATGAAGGTCATATTTGATCATTGCACCACCTCTCCAGAGTCTCTCAGAAAGAGCTCAAATCTCTTAGGGTGCCCAAAATTTGCCCAAAAAATGTGTCATCTTGTGTCATACTGCACACTACAGTAGTATGTACTGTATACTGTATACGCCCCCTGTGTGTAGTATACAGTACAGTAACAAGTTCTAACCTACAGTGTAGTATACTAATACAGTCACATGACCAGTTACCTCACATTTACCTCAGAGCTGTTATTACTGTATCCACTGTTTAAGGCTAGCTGCTGCTAACACTGCTCAGTTCACCTGAAATACGTTTAGCCTAGCTGTTAGCAACCCTCGGCTATTTCACTCTAAAACTGATCCTCTAAAGCGAGTTCATCTTTTATTAATCTTCAGACCTGTATATTTTAACTTTCTGAGGCTCATTCTGATGAACACACACCCCACTACAATCACTACACCCACATTTATACTCAGGGTTGGCTGCAATTTGCTGCCCGCTGTTACCCGCCACCATTTCCTCTGGCTGAAGAAGGCTGAGAGCTGGTGAGGTCGCGGTGCATGATGGGATGCAGTACACCATGAAGATAGCTCCCCCTGTATACTAGAACCTCTGACTGGAGTAGAACACCATCCGGGTATCTCCAGTGCACTACACATCTTCAGTTTGGTCACGTACAATATACTACATACTACTTTTAGGTAGATTTAGTATGGGAGTGGTATGTAGTATGCCATTTCGAACACAGCCAGTGAGCAAGTTTTTTGTTTTTGTTTTTTTTTTTTTGATCTGCCAGGCGGTTCTAAAGTGCCCGTTTTGAAAGGTTTGTATTCGCTGTAAAGCCAAAACCATAGCTTTAAGAGTGAAAAAGTGGCTTGTTCAGGTGCCTTTATATAACCCAGGCTCTGAAACAACACCTTAATTGTAATGTCTTTTTTTAGGAATATTACACATCACCTTTTGGTTGCCAGATCCCTTGGAATTGTAATGCCTAGCCTAGTACCACTTTTTCCAACACCAAATACCTGATTTTTTAAGGAAATTGTTAAAATCACTTCTGACCCCCCTCATAACTGCATTTAACGTAACATGGCTTGTACAAGCGCCATATAAAGCACAAGGGACTTCACTGCTCCGCTCCAGCTGAGCGAATTCACTGTATGGTTTCATGTGACTCTCATGTAACACAAAAAACGCCCCCGAACTGCATCTCGACATCTGATTGGTTTAAAAAGCTGTCAATCAACTGCTGCATTTCGTCATGCTGTGGAACGCTGCTTGCTGATTGGCTGAGCGGACAGATTTCCCTACATGGTAAAAAAGATTTCGCAATACTGCGAGGCACGGCTCAGTGTACCAAACAATAACAGCTCCTCCGGTGCTCCTGCCCCGTCAACAGAAAGGGCAGCGATTTTATCCGCGGTTTTAGAGGATGAATGAGCCAAGATCTGAACCCTGATCAGGTAAGGCGTCTAGGAAGCTTTTATAGGAACTACACTCTAGAAAAATCGATTGGAAATGTCAGATAGCTGGCTTTCTTGCTGTTTTCCTAGCTAGCTAGCTTCGCTAACTTCAGTAGCTAGCACCGAACGGCTAAAGCGATTGCAAAACAGATTTCACTCCTGCTTTAAGGGAACACAAATTTGGTGGCAACTGGGAGGGATGTGTTTGAAATGTCAAAGGTGTATGTTTTTGTTCACCGGGAGGTACGACTTATGTGTGTTTGAGCAAACTTAACAATACAAGTTAGCTAACGTAGCTAAGCCGTTTCTGTCTTACGTCATTGTTAGGAATGTGGCTAGCCGGCTAACGGCTAACAGAGGCATACGGTAAGTTTAGACCGAGATAATTAACGACTCAGCGTTTCACAAGTTGATAGATAACCTCAGTCACGGCTGTAGACGCCGTATCTTGTCAAAGCACACAGTAATACCGTCCGGCCAACGTTACTGGTCGGCTAGCGTTTCGTTGCTAACAAAGTAGCTAGCTAGCGGTATTCCCCCTCATTCCTGTTGAGTTACGTAGCTGCGATGTGGCTGTGCCTGAGTGACCTTAAAACAAACTAGCGAGCTCTCCTGACTAACCGAGCCGTCCTGCAGGATGACAGTCGGTCGGCTCGCCCTCTGAAACCCGAGTGTGTGTTTTCCGCTTGTCTGCAGAAAGTTTGCCACGTTGTTGGGAGCTGATTTTAAGCGTGCACGCTGTGAGTGAGTGCGGAGTTTCCCTGAGCGGAGCGCAGCGCGGGGGGCGGGGGGGGGGGGGTGCGTGCGCGCGATGATGCAACAGCGAGCAACGACTCCAGCGCGAGACCAGAGGTACCTAGCAACATATGCGCGTTGCCCGGCAACATGCTAATGATTGGTGGGCGCAGGTGGATGTGAAGTGTTTCTTAAGCGCGCGGATTAATCGAAAGGTTGGCGCGCGCGGGGAATGTGCGCCCGTGCTGTAGTCTGTGATGTGACTTTCGTGCAACGTGGTTAAACCATAGGTGATGAAGGATCCAGAGAGAGACAAGCATGACACCGAGCCGGTTTTCAAACAGGGACACTTTAATTACTCATGTGTTCAGAGAATATGACCAATATAGGACTGTAAAGGTGAACAGCATCAACATCTGCATAAGCATGAACGACAATGTTCAGCTGTGACAAAGAATCAAAAACATGAACCCAAATAAAGGACTGAATACACACAGGCTGTGTCCCAATTGCGTACTTAATACTAATACTAATTAGTGTTTGGGTATGTAGTATGTAGTACAGTTATGAATGTTGAGTATACTCAAAACCCCACAAAGCACACTTTCAACCAGGGGATTTTTGAGTGTAGTAATGATGGACTCTGTTGTCCCACAGCGCACCAGGAAATGGAAAGGTAGGAGCTTCTCACGTCTGGGAAATTCTAAAAAAAAAAAAAAAGAAAGTTGGATAGTGATGCAACAGCGACCAGAAATATAGTGTAAATGTAAATTCAACCGAAATCTCTCAAAACAGCCTGTAAAAATAAATGTGTTCTAGTAAATAAATTGCTTTCCACAGCCTGAATTTAGATGATAAACTAACAAGGGTTTGATGTCTGAAGTTTACAAAGGCTTTGTTCAGACTAGGCCTAATCTGGTTTTTTTTTTGTTTGTTTTTTGTTTTTTTTGGGGGGGGCGTATCTGGATGTTTATTGGCTGGACAGCAAAAAAAAAAAGAACACATGAAATCCGATTTAGGTCCAACCCGCATTTGAAGGTGGTTTAAAATGCCGTTCCAATCGTATTTTTCCCAGATGCGTCTCAGTCTGGATGGTCTGGCCACTCGAATCTGATTTCAAAGTGTCTTTTTTGTATCTCGTTGCAATGCGACAAATAATGACAACTATGTAAAATCCACAGTGTCGGAAGTGCTGCAATTCAAGAAGACTGCTAAAGAGTTGTGTACCCCGACTGGACAGAGTGATGAAGGTGAAACCTGACGGAGTTTGCGAAGTGATGCATCTCCATCCCTCCTGCTTCCGCATATAAAAGCCACATCACCAGAGTGGCTGAGTAGTTACTGACGCGTACATCATTATCACAGCAACCTATTCAAATAGGTTGGTGATGTCTGATCACACAAATCTGATATGACCATTTAGGAATAACAGTGCGGATGGTCGTCTGAAAAGAACTGATCTGAGAGTTTAGTTTTTCACTAAATCTGAAAGGCTAATACAGTTGAAGTCTGTTTCACTAAAAAACTTCAGACACCAAACATGCCATGGCTTGATCAACTACTTTTGGGCTGTGAAAACCACTGTAAATGGGATTTTCCAGTAAACCGCCAGCGACTTTTCGCCTCTTGACACCTCTGATCGCTCATCACCGCTGAGTGTTTCTGAGCTGAGCTCGAGCAGACTGTTGAAATGCCATGGTTTCACAGCATAAGATTCATTCCTGCTAAAAATGAAATCGTGCACGTTTGTTTTTAGTTTAAGTCCTGTGTAGTGCATCACTGTCTTTGCAGTCAGTGTGTAAAGAAAGCAGTGTTGGATTTTTCCGATTGCTGTATATTTGCAGGCTAACAGCACCACTTCCATTCCTGCATCTCTAGTAAAAACAAATATCTAGGAACCAGAAAGGGGTGTACCATTTCACGGTGAGGGAGATGAAGCGTGTGCCACCCTGCTCAGTGCTCAATTTCTATTGGTAATCGCCACATTACTTCACTCGTATTTTGTATAAAGTTAAACTGCATTGACGTTTGTTGCATCGCTGACTCCGCCCACATTTTACATCACCAACGTTCATGCTGCTGCCTGTTGACTGGAAATTGCTAACTCTCATTGAAATTAAATGAATCTTGGCCGCTTTGTGTCATCGCTGACGGTGTGAACGAAGGGTAATGCTTGAAACGGTGCCACCACCTTCTTGGTCCACCATACTCCTTCTGACATTTGGTTCCACAAGTGTAAGCAACGACTTTCACCAATCCGTTTGAATTCATTCCAGTTATGCATTAAGACAGAGGTGTTTATGTGCACATTCTATGTCTGATGGTAATCTGTGCACATGCACGCTACAAATAATCAGATCCAATCCAATATGACACATGTGTATAGAGTACCACCTAACGTAGACTAGCTATGTAAGAAAATGCAGTTGATTATCACAATGCTCTGTGATATTGACTCTCATTAAAACATTATTAGTTTTTGCTTCAAATCTTACATGCAAAGGTTGGTGGCAAACATTAGTTCGTTTTGTGTCCTGTTCAAACCCCCAAGTGCTAGAAAGGAGTGTTGTGATCTGTTTGCAGCCATTAGACTCTTCCCCGCTACCATAAACAAGTAGCTTAGGGGTGCACCGCAAATGTTAGCATTAGCACACCTTTGCACATGGAGATGTTTATTTATACTATGACAATTTAGATTGTTAAAAGAAAAACATTGTTAATCGCAGTATATCACAGTATATACTTTATAGTTTTGTAGTCTCTTGTAAACCCAGTGTCATTCATGTGTTCATACACTTGTCTGTCTGTTCTGCTGTTCTGTTGGTCTTGGTCTCTTCTGCAGACCAGTTTCCGCTTAATCCCTGTTGAATGTTTTAAACTTCCATTTTGAAGCAAAAGCACATGCGCTCTGCAGAACATAGTTATCTGAATCAGATACATGCCCACTATTCTTCTATTAACAGACTATTTACAGGATTAGCCACCCCTTATTCAGTCACATAGAAAGTGTATTAATCGGATTTGTCTATTCCAATTTCAGCATATATGTGGGTATATTTAATTCCTGTTGAGCTGTTGGTTGGATTGTTAATGGATTATCAGGGCTGCTGGTAAACATGGCTATTGCCATCCAGGTGCTGCAGCCAACAGCCTTCTACAAGGTCTAAAAAAAGCATATCATTTTAAAAGCAATCGTTTCCAGGCTTGAAAAAGTGCAATTCATAACAATGTTCTGGTGACAAAGTAAAGCTGTGATGCAAGGTAATACCAAACTGTACAAATAACAGCCCCAATAGATATTTTCTTATTTTCTCTTCTGACACAGCCTCACTCATGCCTGTCACGTTTAATGGTTTTCCTTACTGTGGTATAGTTAAACAGAACATAGAAACCCTGCCAAGCTTACAAAGTAAGTCATTTGGGAAAAGGCATTAAAATTGTATGGGCCCTAGTGTATTTACTTTAGTTGAGATGGTTATGTGTTGTAATTAAAGTATGTGTTTATGCGTGTGTAGAGTTGTGGGAACCTAGTGCTGTAACAGGTATGATGATGATGATGATGATGATGATGATGATGATATTACTATAACAATTTTTTTTTTCTCTCTTTTGCTTTTTTTTTATAGGCAAGTAACAGTATAACGACGCAGTTGCATCCTGCGGCAGCCAGCCATTTCATTCTGCTATTGCATAGTATCCAGTAACGACAAGCACCAGCAAAGGCCGACGGTGAAGGTCGGTGCAGGTGTGAGAGAGAGAGAGAGTGTCACGGTGGACAGTAGATCCAAATGAGCAAGCAGTCGCAGCAGAACCTAACCAGTACAGATCAGAACGGAGTGAGTGTTATACAGATCCAGGCCCACAGCAGCACGTCCAACTCCGCAGGAGCCACTGCAGGCCTACAGCAGGTGCATACGCATGCCTACAGACATATATTCAGATACATACAAAACATTTAATTAATGTATATTCAGACTGCACCCACCTGTTTACAGGTCTTATTACATCTACCCGTAGATTCAGTGGAGTCTTTGTGTGTTTATTGGGAGACGTTTTAAATCCAATTTTAAGTCCAGTTTATATCAACAGTATACTTTGAACTATGTGGCATTAGTACCTTGCTGGACCTAAATGATTAGTCTCTGAAGTACATTATATTGAATGTGATTGTGGGTGTACTCATCAATGAATTAGTACAAAAAAATAAATATATTAAGTAACTTCTTGCTACTGATTAGGCTATGCTGAGTGACATGAAGGCTCACAGAAGGTGATAGAGATTTCTCTTTATTGGATGAACTCACAAACTGAACATCAGTTCAGATTACCTATTTTTTTCTGCAGCCACATATGTGATCTTTCGTAACAACAGTTGGGAAAGTTTTATAGAATTTTGGAAAAGAAAAAAACTCAACTATTGAGAAATTGCAGCACACCAGAGATCACCTATATTTAGAAAACCTATATTTACAATGCATGCTCTATTTCCAATTATTTGTTTTTATATGTTTTATGTTTGTAACTAGTTGTGTAGTACAATTAACATTAGCATGGTAATGGATTTTTGGTTGTTTGGATCGGTCTAGGCTTGATTACCTGCATCAACTAAAGATGGTGTGTGTGTATGTATGTATGTATGTATATGTGTATATATATATGTATGTGTATATATATATGCACACATATACACACACACACACACACACACACACACATATATACAAAACTTTGGTTGTCCCTGGTGAAATTACAGGTTTGGTCATGCCATATTTAACATTTCCACACACATGCCATATTTAACCTTGTACCATGTAGAGGATATATAAATCAATACAGCATGTAACATACTGGGGTGATGAGACTGCTGCATATAACCGCGTCTAACGACGAGTATCAGTTTGGAAGCAATATCAGAATTAGATACAAAAATTATGAATCTGATGCAATCCTCTAACAAGTCAGTCCTGAAATAGCACACGCTCATGTATGATGTCATGTTGTTAGTTTTGTATTTCTTCCTCTAGGGTCATAGAGTGGTTAGAGCATGATGGTCTTCTTTTAGATCGGTTAAAATAGCTCATTTTAATGTTTAGTAGTTTAAAAAAGTATGAAATTTGGAATGACACCAGGCAGTGTTTTTGAGGTTTTGGAAAAGAAAAAGTAAACCGTGGTATTGTGCTACCTCCAAAATCATCATAGTTCAGCTGTACCGACTCTAAACAAACATTGTAGTGGACTGATGTGAATAATTTATGTATTCTGACAAAAACAGATTTTTTTCTTTCTTTTCATCATGGTGAATAAGACTTGGGCCAACACTCTGTAAGGCTGGCCCGGTTTCACAATAGGTATTACAAATGAATGCATTTGTGGACAGAGCATGTATGCTTTCGGATTGACTGAAGTGTGTTCTTCCCTCCTACTCAGGTACCACAGTTAGTCCCAGTCAGTCCAGGTGGAGGCGGCAAGGCCACACCCCCCAGCAAGATGAAGAAACCAATTCCAGACAAAGACAGCGAGGAGTACCGGCTGCGGCGGGAGCGCAACAACCTGGCTGTGAAGAAGAGCCGCATGCGCAGCAAGCAGAAGGCACAGGACACGCAGCAGCGTGTCAACGAGCTGAAGGAGGAGAACGAGAGACTGGAGGCCAAGATAAAACTCCTCAGTAAAGAACTGAGTGTGCTCAAAGACCTGTTCCTGGAGCACGCCCACAATCTGGCAGACAACGTGCAGCCACCCGCTGCAGCCGTCACCCCCGGAGACCTCTGCAACAACAACAACAACAACAGCAGCAGCAACAACAACGGCAGCCAGTGAGACTCACTCATTGCGGGCGCAGTTTCTTTACTGTGCGCCAGCGATGGCGGCCATCTTGATTTAACCCCTTTTTCATTTGGAGTTTGAACAACTCCAAGACCTGCAAAATTAAACAAACTGAATTTTCTTTAACCTATTGCCAATTAAAGAAAACAAAGCCTCCCATCCCCTCATTCCGGCCTTTCCTGCACTTGTGAAGGAAATCCAGGCTGTAGCAGTGTGTGGATTTGTAAAAAAAAAAAAAAATGAGTCAGCTAATTAAAATACAATTCTTTCAGCTGTAAGTTTGGACAGAAAGAAGCACATGTTATTTAACATTTAACACTGTTGCGTTCAAAATACAACTTGCTTTATCCCTGCAGCATGGATTTCCCATGTGGAAAAGATCAGGGGCTTTATTTTATTTGGATTGGAATAGAGTGTTTCTTTCTGTTCTTGGGTTGTGTATGATCTGTCACTACTTTGTTGTCTTTTATACACTCAGATTCTGTATTTTTAATTTTTTTTTTCCTTCTTCTGACGTGGTGTGTAAATAAGAATGGAGTGAACGTCGAGAAGCATTAACAATGCTTAAAAATGCCTTGGGGAAGGTTTTTTTTTCTGTTTGAAAGTTAGTTAAAGGATCATAGTAAATCAGTTGCCAACATCAGAATGAGTCACTAACCAGCGTTTGCTGTTGTTTTTGAAGCAGCTTTATGAAAGCGTTGCCGCAGGCCCAGCTCTTGATCAGTCTTTGGCAGCTTGTCAGATTCATAAGAAATGCCACAAACATGTTTGCACGAATTGTTCTGAATGCCATGGGGGGCGGGGGTTGTACGATCCAGCCGGCTCAAATATTTGCAGATAAAATGTTGAACTTGTTTTACTTAACTCTGAGGGAAAATTCTGGAAAATGTATTCCTAATATTTTCAGATATTCTGATTATACTTACCATAGAAAGACAAAGTCTGAGCTCTTAGTAAATATATGTATGATATTTTTTTTGTTAGAAGTGCTTGATGTTTATTTAAACTGTTCCAGAGGGAGTGGAGAACATGCTTGATCACAGAAATCTGACTGAAATGACCTGAACTAGTCATGCAATTTTGAAATGCCTTTGTTAATATATTTCTGATAACCAGTTCTGCTTCAACGTGATTTGCCGTTTCTAATATCAAGTAGATGTTGTCATGTTTGTACATACAAAATGGGCCCTTGACTAAACGAAACTAAGCGAAAATGACCTTTAACCCCTAGAAGTTGCAGATCTCAGCAAGGCATATTGTGGGTTAAAGTTACCTATCTCTTGCTATTAGCTCCTTGAAGTAAGATACTGCATCTGTGTTGGGAAGTGCAAAAGTAAATAGTCTATTTATGATTTGAATTTGGGATATTTGTGCATATAGAGAGAAAAAATTATGTAATCTAATTACATTTGAATAATAAAGCCAAATAAAAGTAAGAACTCTTGACTTCTAAGAGCAAGAACTTCAGCTGGAATGACCGTATCATTGGTCATCTGTCTTTTCAAAAGGAGCTATTGAAAAAAGGAAACGATATCAAAGGTTCCCCTCTGTTGAACAGTGCTTACTGTATTTGGCATGACACTTTGCTGAAGTCTGCACGGGTGGAAGGTCCCTACCAGATGTACTGCGTCTGTCCCCGAACGGAGCAGCCAGACACCCTGGACGGTCTAAGCTCTGTTGCATCAGACCGAACGCCAGACAGTGCTGGCGTTAACAAAAGCCGTTAAATTGCAGTTAAGCCTCAAACACTTCTTACAAAACTCGCATAGACGTAGACAGACGACACGAGAGGGAGCGAGCGATGGGATGGTCTTGTGTCTGGGGTGTTGGTTGCTAAAACAACCCAAACTGATTTCATCACCTCGGCACTGCTGGCCCTGTCTGCGTCTGGCATGTGTGTGTGTGTGTGTGTGTGTGTGGCTCAGTAGGTAAAGAAGGCTCAGACAGTTGGGTGGGGGGATTTTCACTGACTCACTGATTAGGTTCGCAAGGAATGTTCTGCATATAGTAGCCCTTCAGCATAATAGTTATTCATCTGTTATTGTTCTTCAGTCCATTATTTACCAGTCATTCATTGACATGACTTGATTTTGGCAGAAGGTCAATTCCCGGGACTAGCCGTTAGTAATTCCTAGACAGCCACACTCTTTATAGCCTTTGTAGATGGACTTTTTGTACCTCAGGCTACATGTAAGAGCCTCACCAGACAGAGCCTTTAGTTTCTATGTACACCTGTTTTAAAAAAAATCAATTTGAGAAAAAACAAAAAACATCAAAAATAAGGAACGCAAGGCAATAGCCAGACCTCTGAAGCATCTTTTCTCCAGTTGTTTTGTATATTTCATTTTCTATAACTTAGGTTCAAAGGTTTGAGAATAAGCATGAAAGTTAATGCATGGTTAGCACTGTACAGAACAAAATGCACTACTTAGCAGAGGAAGATTAGGCTTTATAATTTAGGATAGTTAAAATGAAAATATCAAAGACATTGCATTCAGAGTAAACAAAAAGGAATGACTGTCAGTGTTCCACAAATATTTGATTGGCATATTTTGCTGAAGTATGAACGTTGCTGGGCAACTTGCTTTTTCTTTCTTTCTTTTTTTTTTTTTTTTTTTTTACAAGATGGGGTTTATTGTGCATTGTAAATTAAAATTGAATACAAAATGTAAACATGTCCTTTGTGTTTGCTTTCTAAAGAAACATGATGTATTGTGAGGGTTTCATTAGTTCAGAAGCAGGGACGCCCAAACCGTTCGGTCTTGGGGAACCAAAAGTTTTAGACCATTATACCGTTTAGTTACTATAATACTTTAAAAGAACAATTTTAAAAGTTAATTAGAAAATAAAAACAAACAAATTATATCCAAATATATATTTTTTACTCAGTGGATGAGGGGGGTGGGGTAGGGGGACTTTGTGGTGACCCAAATCAAAGGACCTCAATTGCTTTCCTTGGCATTGGGCGGCCCTGTTGTACACCGTTAAAAAGGTATTCGGGTGTTCTCTTAATGAAATCAGTGGTTCTACAGAGAACCATGAAGCATCACCTGAATGCATAACTGCTTCTTCTCATGGTCAAATGGTTCCTCTCTATGATGGAAAGCCTGTTGTATATCATTGCTGTCCGATCATAAACATGTATCTCCGTTTTTGATGATTTTTACTTTCATGTATCATTTGAACGCAGCAGCTGCTGTTTACACTGCAAATCTCATGATGAATGGCCCAAAACAGCTTGGAGAAAAGTCTGGTTCCATTGACTTACATTAGAATTAGATGAGGTTTTTGGCCTCTTCTGTAAAGTTGCTGTTTTGGAGGTCCTTGTTTTTCTTTGGACAGTGATGATATTGGTCATTAATTTTTTTTATGGTGCTACACAACATCTTAATGAGCCGCGCAAGTCAAACAACCTTTTTTTATTGGTGCAATATAGAAATGTTTGTGTTATACTGCTGTAGCTTGGATTTCTAGATCTCAGCAGGTGTAGTTCGGTTAACTTTGTGCATCTATTTGTGGGACACCCTCTCAATTTCCAACAGTTTAATGCATACGCTTTCTTAGCTGCACGTTATTGGTGGCTTCACTTATCTGGACCTATGCTGTGCAGTGTTTGCCTGCAGTGTGCGTCATTCACCGTTACAGTCAATATTGGCAGACCCAATGATGTTGAACAAGTCGCCTGACATTTGCCTGTTTGTTTCATTAAGATGTAAAGAATAGTGACGTTATAACAGTAGTCCTGCAGAGCGACGGGATTTGAATGTACTGATTGGTACTCCTGTAGCGTTTAGATGTGCCTTTCTTGACCTATTTATAAACCAAACAAGACAGGTATGGTGCTGGTTAAACACAGTTAACACAAGGCCTGCCTCGGTACATGCAGGACATGTTATCTCAAAAGGCCGCGAACCGGCATAAGCTGGTCATGCTTCCATCAAACAGTGATTAACACCAAGCTCTTTTGTTTGATGGTGCATTATCATCTGGCGAGTTCCAGGTCAAGATATCTCTCACTCTCAATTTCAGTCAGTCTGTCACATCACAGACATCAGGCCTGGATGTTAGCTGCAACCTTTAGGTACACCAGTAGAAGTGGACACCATTCAGCTTTTCTGCTGGTTGCAGCTAATCTTGCTTGAGTTTTTGGAAGCTAGTTGCATACAGCTATGGTCAAATACAAGGTGCCAGGATCCGGAACCCTGACAGTCCTTTTGCATTAGAAGCTAAAGAATTAATTAAGAGTGCATGATAGCAGAGGCATGCCAAAAACCGTAGCCTATACTTGGATGACTAACTGCAATGGCTTCTAATGCCAGTCCTAGTAAGCCACTAGAAAGCAGAAACCCCTGAAGGTCCTATCAGTTCCTAAAATGCCTTTGAATCACTTGTTGCCAGGTTAGACAAGATGTACAGAGTGCTTCCAAAAATCTGTTTACCCTACAGAGAAATAGAGGGTATGCACGTGACGTCACAGTTGGTGGGAGTCACTGCAGTTACACTCTTACTGATTGTCAGAAAGACCTCCATGAGTGGCAGCATTAGTGAGAATGCAGCAAAAACAGACAAAGAGATCTTGTGCGATTAACTGATTGACTGTAAGTATATTATGCAAGAATTCCGGGCCCTCTTTCTCTGTTCCACCTTAAAAGGTGCAGTAGTAGTTATTATTATGAGGTACTAGAATATAACTGCTGCACCATTTAAGGTGGAACGGGAAAATTCGAACCAGAAGGTGGCAAATATCAAGCTGATTCAACTTTACATAGATTGCTGCAATTTGCAGATATAACTGGAATCCAGGCACCGAAAGGTGGATTTTTAGCTGCCGTTGTGTGTCAGGATTGTTGGATTTATAAGTTGCAGCATTTCAGTACTGACTACTCATCATTATCAAATATTTAGTATTTAGTATCTTTTATTTGTATGTTGTTTAAACTGTGAAGTTTTGTGTCAGTATTCATTAAAAAACCTCCATCATGATTAGCCCTGCGTTCGGTCAAAAGAAACCCTGGTTTCACCATAAAGGGGAACTCCACAGAGCAGGTTTAGACAGTTATCCAACTAACTTTATAGATTTGGAAGTTCTGCTTGGAACAGGGAAATGTTAAACGATCATGATGACCACAAGAAGTTATATGTATCTGTTGAGTCCAGCTATCCTGAGATGGACTGGCGGCTTGTTCAGGGAGTTTCCTGCCTTCCACCCAGTGAGCACTGGGATAGCAACCACCCAACCGCAACCCCCACAGCCCAGAAGGATAGATGGCTTAGAAGATGAATGAGTTCAGCTACCTTTAATTTAACCAGATAATCATTTGCAGCACTGTTGCAGAATGTTTCGCCACTTTGTCCGATTAGTGGGTGGGAAAGTGACACCAATGCCACCGCCTATCCACTTCATGAAGCATGAACCTGGATTCGAAGGCAACATTTTTCCAATCCTCCAGCGTCCAATTTTGGTTCTCCTGTGCAAACTGGAGGGGACGTTGATGATAAGCCTTGGTTAACATTGGCACCTTAACCATGCGTCTGCTACACAGGTCCAGACGTAACAGTGTTACTCTCTTACACTCTTTTCTCAGTGCTCCTGTGATCATTATAGAGGTTAACTGGTCCACTGTGGTGCGTCAATTGCTCTGTGCCACTCGCCGGAGTCATCATTTCCCTCTGGCATCAATGGCCCGTGGGGCACCACTGTTATGTCGTTGGGAGGCATTCAATGTGTGAGAATTCCATTCTCAGTATACCTTCACTATAGCAGTTCTACAACATCCCAAGAATTTAGTGGTTTCTGAGATTCTACCACCCTTCGCCCGGTACCCTATCATCATGCCCTTTTGGACATCAGTAAAGTCATGTCCTTCGCCCATGATAATCATTTTGCATTCTGCTACAACAGACTGGTATTCTCACTTATTTATACATTCAGCAAATCCTGTCATGTGGCATCTGTGACATCCCGGGCCAAGTTTAA
Source organism: Semaprochilodus insignis (assembly GCA_034552555.1). Classification (NCBI taxonomy): domain Eukaryota; kingdom Metazoa; phylum Chordata; class Actinopteri; order Characiformes; family Prochilodontidae; genus Semaprochilodus; species Semaprochilodus insignis. The sequence goes on from CM067498.1 coordinate 2,362,795, forward strand.
TCCAAACCAGAGGTGGTCATAAAACTCTGATATGACTATGTATACTGTATACTATTAATACAGTGTAATTGTTAACATGTTTACATTCTCTAAATATAGCATAACTCACCCTGTGAGTCACCTGTGACTGAAACGGACCTAACAGTGTGTAACACCTCCACAAGCACTAATAACAGCTGTGATTTGGCATGGACTGAACAAGTTTCTGGATGTAGGCCACATCAATGTTCAGACACTCTTGCATCAAAGAATTGTTCAGTTGGGCCAGATTTGGTGGATGCCTTCCCTGGCACAATTCCGAGGGGAATTCCCTGTAGGCTGGGATTTTAGCCACTGCTGGTAGACCCGTATGACCGTACGCTTCCATACACCTGCACATTCAGCTACTTCCTTCACACTATGGTCTTTGGCACGCCCAAATGCAGTCCCTCCTTTTAGCCAATCATTAACATCTGCTTTGGAGCCTTTTTCCACACATGGAACGAGACATTCCCTGCACTGTACCACCTCTTCCCAATCTATGCATCCCGTCACTCACAATCATTCTTGTGCAACGCCATCTACAGGAGCTTGAAGTTACTACCACCTTAAACAGCTTATTTTGACAAGATTGAGCTACAAATTCTCATTTCTAAAGTTTACTCACCTCTACAAAGCTGCCACACATGCGTTTGTGGGTGGAGTATGGATAGGTCAGGTAGTTGGTGAGTCAAATCAGGCGTGTTATAGCTGTAAAAAAGCATTAAACTGTGCAGTGCAGGGCTACTCCAGGTCAAGGATTGGGAAACACTGTTTTGGGACGTGTAAGGCAGCAGCAGTACTCTTGCTGTGATAGAAACCACCCTCATGCAGGCTGCCCGTGACTGGATAAGGCCTTTACATGTGTATCTAAATCCATTCATTTCCTCCTTGCTTCCACAATCCCAGTTCATATTTTACCTTGGCTTAACTCACCATTCATTTATAGTCTGCTTATTAGCAGGACAGTCTTGCCGGTCCAAGAAAGCAGGGAAGGGAGTGAGAGGGGCTTAAAGTGTCTCAAAGGAGACGCTGTTGTAGATATAATGTGTCAGTGATAAGGAATATAAATTTTAGGTACATTTTACATGATCATAAGTAACAAGTCACGAGTGCTTTGCGCATAACCGTCCTGAAACTGAGGGGTTTCTAAGTGCTGTGAGTGAAATGCAGACCTTTAAGAATATAATACAGGACAGGAGTGACTTGTTGTACTTCTTGACCTTTTCTACCCAGATTGGCCTTGGTGGTTTGGGATGGGAACTATGATGATTATGATTAATAATGTCCCATTATGTCACGCTTTTCTAGACATATCACGGACCCTGTCAGAACACTAAGCAACTGCATGTTTCATTAAAGAGACTCTAAACCCACCGGCCACTTCATTCAGTACACCTCATTGTATCTACACTCACTCTCCATTATATCAGCTCCACTGACCATATATCTGTAATTCTACAGGTACAGACTGTAGTCCATCTGTTTCTCTGTATACTTTATTACCCTGTTCTTCAATGGTCAGGACCCCCACAGGACCACCACAGAGCAGGTATTATGTGGATGGTGGATCATTCTCAGCAGTGACACTGACGTGGTGGTGGTGTGTTAATAAATCCTTTTAACTGGATTTATTGCAGTGATATTTAAATATGGTTATTAAAAAAAAAAAAAAAGTTGGCTCTAATCCAGCCGTCACTGACTTTTGCACAGTACTGTATTTTCCTATGAACACTACCAGTCAAAAGTTGACCCCCCCCTCCCCAATGGACGTTGTTGGTGATCTTAAAGACTCTACAGTCTTACACTTAACAGCGCCAACTGATGAGAGTCTGAACCAGTACATATCCTCATACACCACATATACTCTTGATGTACCACAGTATGATATTTCTCCATATCTCCACCTCTAATATATATTTAGTGGTGTAAAAACTTTGATCTCTTTTTCTGCACAGTGTAAAAGCTCTAGTTCTCCTTTCAGTCTAGTGAATATTCATGATGGACCGACCAATAGAATTGCTCCAAACCTGCTTAGAATAAACCTTGTTCTATCAGCCTCCACTGCAGGTTAAGAAAGCTGGTTCATTCGCCTGTAAAGTTCCATTTTGGAGGTTTTTAAGGTGGACTGCATAATTCCATGAGTGCTATTTTATAGTTTGATGTCCTACATTTTATGAGCTGTGTTCTTTGATTGATTGCACATAGGAAGAGATGTTTTAAGGTGTTTGAGACAATAGAAAGCAATGTTTCAATGAATAAATTGTCTCACTGTCTCACTGTACTTCTGGAAGACGTAGTCTAAACAGATAGAGAGCAGTTCTGGGGGAGACTAAAGGTGGAATGGCCTGAGAGAATAGGAGAAAATCTAGCAGGCAGTGCGCTGTGTGTGTGCATACACGCGTGTGATCTGTGTAATCTGTTCAGGGAGATAAAGAGATGTGACGTATCCAGGTTTCCCAGCACAGCAGAAAGAGAAAGAACACGGTGAACTTTATGAACGACTCATGTCTCACCTCTCCCTCTCGCTCGCTCTCTCTCTCTCTTTCAGGTGCCGGCTCAGAACTCACCTCCTCCACTGCTTTTATGAAACTTCCTAGGTCCCATATGACGTATAGGCCTCGAAACATCTCTTCCTGCGTGTAGTCCAAATTTCACTCAAAGCTCACTGAAACAAGCAGAGACATTCTGTCATACTTTATATCAGTGCCACATTAGTGGTAATACACGGACAAAAGACATATTATTATAATTAGAATTTGGTGGAAAGTCAATACTCAATACTTAGAGGTATAATATAGAGTATTAAACCAGAACTAGCCTTAAATTTCAGCATCTAAATGTATTTTGTTACATAACAACTAACTATGTACAGGCTGTGTGGCCTCTATAAAATCTCAGAGGGCGGCAAACTGGCACAAGCTGCTCATGCAGTCGTGTGAAAAAGTAAGTGCACCCCACGAAATGTGTCTCTGTATGGTACACATTTTTGTCCTGCAGTTGTCGAGATATCAGCACCAGTCCGAATCCAGAATGTTCGGTCTGATTGGGAATAGTGTGCTTGCATACAGCTTTTTGTTCCGATGTACGTTTTTCAGAAAAACCTACAAGGAAAAGTACACGCCCATCTACTGTACTTCTGCTCGACCAACAAACACTGTTTGTCATAAACAATCTCAAGCACAAATTCAATGTTGGTCTTACCCGCACTCATCTGTTTTTTCTCTATCCCTCGTTTCTCCTATAGACTCCCATTCATATTACCCTATACCCACCAAACTGCATGTACCTACTCAGGGCAGATCCCCTCTAATACACAGCCGTACTGACCTGCACTTCTCTGTGTGTTGTTTATTCATTCCCCCCATAGCAACACAGCCTAGCAGTAAGTGGGAACCATTTAAGCTGCGCAACATTCCGTGTTTCCTTCAGGAAATACACTTTTGTAGTTAGCACTATTAACACTATTGTTATCCGATTTATATACTTCTTCCTATTCTTCTTCGTCTTGGTCGAGATATTTTTTGTCCACTAACTCGTCCCACAGTTTTCAAGACATCGATACCGTTACAACTCTGAAATGTTTGGTCTGAATGGGAATGGTGCATTTACATACACAGCTTTTTGAGCCGATATACAGTTTTCAGATTAAGAATAAATGTGATGGAATAGTACATAGTACTTCTGCTCGACCGATATACACAGTTTCACATACATTATCACAATGCAGAGCCCCAAGCACAAATACAATTTTGGTCTGACCTGCACTCGTCAGTTTGTCTTTTTTCCCCATCTTTCTTTCCTCCCATAGAATTCCATTCAGTTTTCCCCCCATTCAAACCCTATTGTCTTCTTTAACCTACCGACACCAAACTGCATGTACTCACTCAGGGCAGATCTCCAAACTCTAATCCACAGACCTACTGACCCTCACTGCTGTATGTGTCATTTATTCATCCCTCATTCCTCCAGTAGAATCCCATTCATTTTTATCAACACCTAGCATCCGGCTAGCAACAAGCTTAAGCTGCACAATCACTCAGCGTACCTTGTAATACACTTTTCAAGCTTGTTTGTTTTTACATATGTGGGCATATCAGTATATGATCATCAGCCAAACATCTTGTGTAATGTTATGCCGTAAGGCAAAATCAAAGAACATTCAATCTGAATGTACTATAAAATAAATAAACTGAGATCTGGCTTCACCTGGTTTCAGTAACTGGTACTGTCCCTTTTGACAGTAACTAGCCTGTGTAGGTGTTTCCTATAACAGTCTACCAGTTTCTGACATCTACTGGGAGAAATTCTTGCCCAATCCGTCATGCAGACTGGGATTAATGGACTTTGACTAGGCAATTCTATAACCCTTCTTGACCATCCTTGGTTGGAATTGTTTGTATATTTGGGATCATTATCCTGTTGTACACTTCTTCAGTTTCAGCGTTTTGTCAGATGGCTGCATGTTCTCCTCAAGCACTTTCTGATATGAAAGAGAATTCATAGTAGATTCTATGACTGCATGTTAGTCAGGCCTTAAGGCAGCAAAGCACCTCCAAAACAATTTCCAGTGCCATGCCTTACAGTTGGTATTAGGTTCTTCTGATCAGCTGCAGTTTTTGGTTTTCACCAAAGTGGCTTCTGGTACTGTGGCCAAAGAACTGTAGTTCTGAGATATATAGATACAGATTATCAAACGTTAATTTTGCCCCAGTGTTCTTTTCAGACAGCAAACTCTTCCTCCTGGCGCACCTTCCATGTAGGTCAAATGTAAGCAGTCTCATTCTAATGGCTGATGCATTGACCTTTACATCAACAGTGGTGGGAGCTACCTGCAGATTCTGCCATTCAGGAGCACTCTGTAGTTCTACAGGTACAGACTGTAGTCCATCTGTTTCTCTGTATACTTTAGTACCCTGTTCTTCAATGGTCAGGACCCCCACAGGACCACCACAGAGCAGGTATTATGTGGGTGGTGGATCATTCTCAGCACTGCAGGGACACTGACGTGGTGGTGGTGTGTTAGTGTGTGTTGTTCTGGTGTGAGTGGATCAGACACAGCAGTGCTGCTGGAGTGTTTAAACACTGTGTCCACTCACTGTCCACTCTATTAGACACTCCTACCTTGCTGCTCCACCTTGTAGATATACAGTCAGAGACAGTAGCTCATCCACTGCTGCATAGTGCAGTGTTGGTCATCCTCTAGTCCTTCATCAGTGGTCACAGGACACTTCCCACAGGACACTTCCTACAGGACACTGTTGCCTGGATAGTTTTGGTTGGCAGATGATTCTCAGTCCAGCAGTGACACTGAGGTGTCCAGCAGCACTGCTGTNCTTGTAGATGTACAGTCAGAGACGATAGCTCATCTGCTGCTGCACAGTGCAGTGTTGGTCATCCTCTAGTCCTTCATCAGTGGTCACAGGACGACGCTGCCCACAGGACGCTGTCCACAGGATGCTGTTGGCTGGACAGTTTTGGTTGGTGGTCGATTCTCAGTCCAGCAGTGACACCAGGTGTTCAGCAGCACTGCTGTGTCTGATTCACTCACACCAGCACAACACACACGAACACACCACCATCACGTCAGTGTCACTGCAGTGCTGAGAATGATCCACCACCCACATAATACCTGCTCTGCGGTGGTCCTGTGGGGGTCCTGACCATTGAAGAACAGGGTAATAGAGTATACAGAGAAACAGATGGACTACAGTCTGTAACTGTACAACTACAGAGTGCTCCTATATGGAGTGGAGCTGATACAATGGTTGATGAGTGTAGAGGTGTACCTAATGAAGTATATATATTTCACTTTCAGACAACATTAGTTGTAAAGGCGCTATACAAATAAATATCGATTGATTTTACTTACTCCTTCACATGACTGTACATCTACTGAACAGGGATTAACACTGAGATCCTTTGTTTAAAAGAGAATTCTCATCTATATTCTTTCTGACATGTACTCATATTTTACATTTTTGTCAAGTTTACACATCAACACAAAAGCTGTGAACAGGTAAAGGTGCTGTTACATTACAAACTCAGTCGTTCTAGGATTATGCGAGTGCATAAATATTTACTGTATGTATTAAAATGTATAGCAAAATAGCAATTATAACTCAACACCATAATGAAGGACTGAAACATGTGGGCAAACACGTGGTAAACGACAAAGCAGCATATGTTCTACTACCTCTCTGATTCACTCTGCGTATCTCCCTTCCTGATTTCTACTATTTGGAAGAAATATCAAGTACAGCTCGAATGAAAGACGTTGTCATCACCACCCCAGAAAGTGGAGGAACTACAGGTTTTGCATTACACTGCATTTCTGTCCCAAAAGAGCTTCTTCAGGCCAACAAGCCCAGCCAGACGCCAGTGTAATAAATTTTGCGTTCGAAGGCCCAGTGCTTTGGGTGACCTCATTTACATGTCCAAGGCCATAGATACTGTGTTACTCGTGCCAGCTGGAAGAGCAGCCGGGCCAATATAGCTGAGATAATAAAACGCTGAATCAATAGCAGGGTAAATTCCCACTGCTGAGGCGACAGTTCAGCCCAGCAGTACACTAGTTAATGAATGACAAAACTGACATCAGACAGAAGAGTGCTACCTGACAGGTAGTCGAACAGACAGACAGAGAGAGAAAAAGGACACATGGCCAGACAGATACCCCGGGTGCCATCTATTTCAAGTTCTAAAGTACACTAGCTCCATCTCGGAGCTACCTTACATGCCTCTCGCTCTACACTGTGGCTATAATTATCAGCCAGCCTTTCGACACAGAGATCTATAAATAAAGCTGGTTTTATGATGCGGCTGATTTATCGGCACATAGAAGCACAACAAAGACCGCGGTGCATGTAGAGAACTCGCCCTCATCCCTATGCTGGCTAACATGACTACTTTCAATCAACATCAGCTCGGAGAATAAAACCTCTAATATGATTTGCAAATGTTTGGTATGGCTTTTAGGCATATGTGTAAGTTGAGCTGCATTATGACTTTTTCAGATTTTGGAATGATGAGGTTTAGACCTGAAACGTACATCTAACTCCACATTTGCCATGTTTTGGAAGTCCCTTGGGTTAGGTATCATCACCATCCAAACTAGTGACTTTACAGCATAGGGCAAAAACTTTCTTTACTTCTAATGTGCACCACCAGTGAAAAGTTTACACACGGCTCCTCAAAGAAGGTTCCCCTTATGTTTATTTTAATGCTTTACCTAACTCATGGAATTATGCAGTCCACCTTAAACACCTCCAGAATGGAACTTTACAGGACGATGAACCAGCTTTCTTAACCTGCAGTGGAGGCTGATAGAACAAGGTTTATTTCTAAGCAGGTTTGGAGCAATTCTATTGGTCGGTCCATCATTAATATTCACTAGACTGAAAGGAGAATTAGAGCTTTTACACTGTGCAGAAAAAGAAATCAAAGTTTTTACACCACTAAATATATATTAGAGGTGGAGATATGGAGAAATATCATACTGTGGTACATCAAGAGTATATGTGGTATATGAGGATATGTACTGGTTCAGACTCTCATCAGTTGGAGCTGTTAAGTGTAAGACTGTAGAGTCTTTAAGATCACCAACAACATCCATTTAGATGGGTGTCTCTAAACTTTTGACTGGTAGTGTACGTTAATGTGAAGATGTTTTATTCCAGTGACATTGAAGCTATATTTCTATGGGCCCATTCATCATAACATCTGGACTCACTAAAGAACAGCTGCCATGTTCAAATGATAACCACAGAGGAAAAATAACTGGATTTTCGTGTTGTGCAGTTTTATGGTGTCAAGAAAGCTGCACTGTTGCAGTCCGTTTTTACCTCTGCACTGCCATCTTTGTGGAGAAGGGTCTTTCTCTACTCATTGGTCATGGCAGGTTGGCCACTAGGGGGCCTGTAGGAAAAGGCTACAATGCGTTCATGGTGGAAAAGTAAGACAATATAATACCCAGAGAAACATTTATGCCATTTTGAAAGAAACCATGTGCCATTTTGTATGGAAAATAAAATTTCTATATTTGCTTTCTAGACAATGCAACCTTCTTATCTTACTAAGAAGTTCAGGTCTGTATGTCTTTACAGTGAACCCTTTCACATCACTGCTCTGAATGACTTTGTTTACATCACAACATAAGCCCAAACACTACAGTATACGTTGAAACCACTTCACCATTTAAGTGCACGGAGTAGAACTGTGAAATAATATCACAGAATAACACAGAATCTAAATGCAACGTATAGTTTGTTTGTTTGCTTGTTTGTTTGTTTTTATCCACAGTTTGTTTATATTCAACTTGAAATCAATACAGATATTTATACATTAGTAGTTTATGTCCTGCTCACATGGAACACAGTTCTGCTAATTAAGATAAGTTAATAATATGTATTAACAGTTTAATCTGAAGAAACACAAGACTTTTAATTTTCTTTATGTGGCGTGGTGTGAGCTAAATGGTGTTTTTTGCTAACTGTGTTTGAGCAAACGTGATCTGCCAAGCATCAGTATCTATGCAAACATTTCAACAATATTGATTTTTCTAGCTAAACATATTTTAATGGACAATTAATGTTTATTTACTGAATTTCACTAAAAAATACAAAATTGAAAACATAAAACGTGGCCTGTGCAAATGTTATGGCACCTTATATTTTATGTTTCATTTTTGTCAAATATGTTATACTTAGCCAGTACATAATTACACTATAATTAACAGAAAGACAGAATGTTTAATGTGTTCTCTGTAGCGAATGTGCTAACTTTTTTTTAGGTAGAAAATCAACAGGACATGTAACCTGAATGGGGGTGTTCAAACTTTTGTATACGACTTTATTGGGTTTACCAATGCTAAAACATTTTTTGGATTAAAAATTGCTTGTACTTGAACTCTAGTCAACACTTTTAGTGGACCATCCGTCCAAACAGTGTCGTTTGACCTTAAAAAAAAAGCTTAGTTTAATATTGCAGAGTGCTTTCCTTAAAGACGTTCTCGAACTCATGAATGTTATAAATGAAGAAGTGTTATGCACAGTGCGGGAGTACGAAGGGTTCCACAGTGGCAACGCCACTGTAAATCATATGAAGGAGTATAACTTGCATGGATTACTACAGGAATCTCAGCTATGCTGATTCTGTTTACTCTCAGTGCTGCTCTCGCTGTCTCCTGTTTTAATATTCTCATTAATATCATACAGCACACCCCTCCCCTTCCAGTCAGAGTTTATCTAGCATACTTGACTGGCAGAGCAAATCCTTCTCTTTACAGTGCAGCAACACCACTCAATCATTCTCTTTGGATTTTACGTAACTGCACAACCAACACAAATTGCTGGGTGGTGCGTTAGGCACTGGGTGTCGAATGTTAACACTCTGCACATTTGCGAAGAGTTATGGCTGATTTCAACAACTTCAAGCCAGATGGTAAGTTGTATACAACCATGCATTGGCGCTGGGTGTCTATAGGTGGAGTGCATTGGCTGGTTTCGCCCCTGGTCAGAGAAAGGTCATTGGCTGCCGGCCCCTTTCAGACAACGTTATTGGCTGGAGCCCCGTGTGGGAGAAGGTCATTGGCTGGCCATGATGTTTTGGCTGCCAGGTGTCTTTTGCATGGTGCAAAGCAGAATACACTCCCCCGATAAAAAGGCATCCCGTATTCCTCTCCAAACATCTCCGGGTCGCCCAGAGCATGGGTAAATGGTGCTGACGTTCATGCTGACCAACGTGAATTAATCAGACACATGATCACATTCTATTCAATTCAACTTTGTCATTTTGCCAGAAGAGAATAACAAAAAGCTTGCTCATTGGTGCAACTCGCAATATTTTTGCAAAACAAGTGAAACATGCTGGACTGAAGGGTGTACTAAAGGAAATACTAAATACTAAAGGAAATGGAGCACCTACATCACCACCACCGAGTAAACATTGGCTCCTGCTCCCCCACCTTTTACTGAATATGAAAACTGGACCTTTAGTGTGAACATCAGTCGCTTTCCTAGTTAAGGATTAAACACAGTCATAGACTACATTTACCTTCCAACGGAGACCCTCCATGCAGAATACTGTCCGTGGCTAGGCTTAATCCCTGTCTGGGAAACCAAAACATAAGCTTACCCACAAAAAGAAATTTGTCCCTGTGACTGAAACGTACCTAATAGTGTGTAATACCTCCACGAGCACCAATAACAGCTGTGATTGGATTTGGCATGGGCTGGACAAGTTTCTGGATGTAGGCCACATCAATGTTCAGACACTCTTACATCAAACAGTTGGTCAGTTGGGCCAGATTTGGTGGATGCCTTCCCTGGCACAATTCTAAGGAGAATTCCCTGTAGACTGGGATTTCAGCCACTGCTGGTAGACCCGTATGACCGTACGCTTCCATACACCTGCAGATTCAGCTGCTTCCTTCACACTATGGTCTTTGGCACACCCAAATGCAGTCACTCCTTTTAGCAAATCATTATCATCTGCTTTGGAGCCATTTTCCACACATGGAACGAGACATTCACTGCACTGTACCACCTCTTCCCAATCTATGGATCCCGTCACTCACACCCCGCAGGTATTTATAGCCCCATCACCCTCGTGCAGCGCCATCTGCAGGAGCCTGAAGTTACTACCACCTTAAACACAAAAGGTGACAGAAGAAGTTTTTTGCCTGGTGAGCTCATTATATATTTGTTATTTTGGCAAACATTTATATTCAACAGCAGTGGTGTCCTGCTAATGTTAATCAACAAGCTAGAAAGACAAATGCAACTACTCTGTCTAAAGTCTTCCTCTAGAGCAAAGAAAATGTGTGATAGTTATTGTAAGACATGGTTACTGCATATTGCAATGCTTACTACAGGATAAACTGGCCAATTTTGAGGCCAATTTGCTCCTCCTGACAATCAAAAGGTCTGCTGATATCAGGGTGATCTTAAACGATGATCTTCCAAGACTTTCCTGTGGTGTGGGGTGTCTATTGTAATTCAATCCTATTCCAGCCAAGGCCTCCCAGATTGTGACTCGTAAATATTAAACATGCTCAATATTTCCAACTCTGTATTCTGTAGTGTGGGGTGGACACAGATTCTCTGGTGTGAAACACAATGTTGATATCGTACCTGAAAGACCACAGACCAGCGAGAGCCGAACTGAACCAAACATTTCACCATGTACAGAAAAAGTTGCAGGCATGGTGGCTAAATTGAGATCTACAGTACCAGTCAAAAGTTTAGACACGACTCCTCATAGCAGGTTCTTCTTGTGTTTATCTTACAGCTTTACTGTAGAATAAAAGTGAAGACATCAAACTATAAAATAACACTCATGGAATTATACAGTGCACCTTAAAAACCTCCAGAATGGAACCTTACAGGAGGATGAACCAGCTTTCTTAACCTGCAGTGGAGGCTGATAGAATATGGTTTATTTCTAAGCAGGTTTGGAGCAATTCTATTGGTCGGTCCATCATGAATATTTACTAAACTGAAAGGAGGACTAGAGCTTTTACACTGTGCAGAAAAAGAGATCAAAGTTTTTACACCACTAAATATATATTAGAGGTGGAGATATGGAGAAATATCATACTGTGGTCCATCAAGAGTATATGTGGTATATCAGGATATGTACTGGTTCAGACTCTCATCAGTTGGAGCTGTTAAGAGTAAGACTGTAGAGTCCTTACGATCACCAACAACATCCATTTAGATGGGTGTCTCTAAACGTTTGACTGGTACTGTATATGGAGGATTATACACTTGTACCGGCATGTCTGTACAGTATAACGTGTACTGTAAAACATCACAACAGAAGCGACCGTTTGGCTTTTTCTGTGTAGAACAGTTAGCATAGCATAGCAATAGCTTCTCCGTCACTCGTCATGTTTGTTTGGATCTTAAGTCATGCAAGAAACCTTGTGATGTAGCAGTTCGATAAACTCCTGTGACATCTCAAGGATCTGAACCACTGATCGGGACTGTTGGTCATGTGCCTAATCTAAAAGTATGTGGTGTTTCATTCAGGGCAGACTGTGCAGTATGGGTACTTTTCAACACTGGTTAAGATTTTTTAAATCCACGTCAGTCAGTCATTACAGACACACTTGTTGGCAAGCATTGATGCGGGTAAGCGAGGGCCATCCTACCCACCCAGAGAGAGTGGGGCCAAGGGTTCTTCTTGGTCTCCCGACCACAGATGCGGACGAACTCGCAATCTCTAGATGATAAAATATTTACTTTTAATATGTTCGAAGTACTTTCTACATATATTACAGTAATTAACATCATCATATGATATAGCAGAGGGTCGGGCCTACAGTTTGAGCCTGTGCTCGGCCTTTATAAATCAAAGTGAATGGATGCACTAAGCTTTGATGGTCGTTGCTGGACTTGGCCGTGTGCATTTGGCTTGTATATGTGCTGACACTCCTTATGAATGTTTTACGATGGATATGCAAAGCATTAAACAAGTTGGAACCGAGCCTGCAGTTTATATGGGAACTATAAGTCTGGGAGAGAGAGAGAAAGTGTGTGTGTGTGTGTGTAAGAGAGAGAAAACACACTTGATGTGATCATAAGCTGAAGTTTTCCCCAATGGACGCAGGCTAAAATGTTTTCTTATTTTTTTCCCACAAACTGCAAATATTGACATTGCGTTTCACTTCTTATTGCAGGTTTCCTCGCAGATGGGAAACCAAAACATCCAAGAGCTGGACATAAAAATGAGCGATGAACCTTTCTGGTTGCGTGGCCCCCTCCTCCTCACATCCCCACCCCAGCAACCCCTTTTCCTCAGCAAACACGCCAAGATACATTTGTTTAAAGTAAACCTCCTCGAAGAACTTGGCAAGTCGCGTCCTACTGAGGAACATCTGGAAAATATGTCCCACGGAGAGCGCTTTTATTGTTTGCCTTTTAAGCCTCTAATGGTTTTCATAATTTAGCATAAAGTAAAGGATATTATTTTCAATAATCTCTCATTCATACGGGCTGCTCGTAAAAAGGCAGAGCCGTGGAGATGTCAAGTTATGACTGAGTACTACACGCACACGCGCGCGCACACACATATATACGCGCAGGCCAAGAACATTCGGCCTCGTTACTGTAGGTCAGATAAGGCTACAGGGAGGGAGGGAGAGAGAGAGAGAGAGAGAGAGAGAGAGAGAATTCTTTAAGGTTTTTTTTTTTTTTGCAGAATTCTTATGATGTCAGAAGCATTCATGAGCTCGGCTGGATATCATCAGTCTCCACTGATAGAGCTTCAGGTCTGCACATGTGTGTGTGTGATTTAGACTCCAATCCTTTCCCACATTCTCACATGGTCAGTTATGATTCTTTGGCTAGAACAACTTACAGAGATGTGTGAATGTGTGTGTGAGTGTGTGTTTCTGCATCCGGCCTCTATGCCTTGGACGCAGAGCTGAATGTCCTGTCGGTGTGGACGGGTCAGTGTGGGGTGTTATGTGCAGTGTGTGTGTGCGTGTGTGTGTGTGTGTGTGTGTGTGTGTGTGTGCTAAGCGGGTACAGCGCAACTCCCCCAAAACGCTGGAGACAAAAATAAAGCAAAAACATCCTCCCTCCAAAGCCAAGAACAATCCACCCCCACGAGGGGGGGGGGGGGGGTGGCTGGAGAGAGAGGGAAGCGTGATAGACAGAGACAAGAAGATAAGAAGCAAGAGAAAGAGAGAAGCTGAGTGAGAGTGCAAGAGATGGGGGGAGTGAGATAGGTTGAAGAGTGAGGTTGGAGAAAGAGAGTGAGAGAAGAAGATATATTCAATTTAAGTAATTGGTACATGAAAAAGAGTGAAAGAATGAGTCGTTGAAAGAGAGAGAGAGAGAGAGGCAGAGAGTGAGACAGTGAGAGAGAGAGAGAGTGAGTGAGTGAGAGAGTGAGAGAGTGGGGGTGTGAGAGAGAGAGCGAGAGAGAGAGAGAGAATGACCAGCCTGCTCCTGTTCCTCTCTCTGGCCCCGGGGCCTCTATACTTCTCTTTGCCAACAATGTGAAATTTGTGCAAGCGCAGCAGAAAGGCGTTTAGGGGCCGGGGACGGACGGACGAATCAGAGATAGGGAGTGACTCTCTCTCTCCCTTTTTTATCATATTATCACTCTCTCATTCTCTCTCTTGCTCTCCATCTCTCTCTCTCTCCTTCTCTCTCTCTCCTTCTCTCTCTGTCTCTCTCTCTCTCGGGCTCTCTCTCTCTCTCTCTCTCGGGCTCTCTCTCTCTCTCTCTCTCTCTCT
>CM067498.1:2381952-2438317 GCA_034552555.1 Semaprochilodus insignis
CTCTCTCTCTCTCTCTATATATATATATATATAAATATATATATATATGTCAGTGTACAGTGTATATATTTTTGATGTGTGTGTGTGTGTGTGTATATATATATATATATATATATATATATATATATATATATATATGTATATATACTGTATATATATAGCTTTAAACCCAAGAAACTGGAGTCGAAATTTTTACGGTTCCACCTTAAATAGTGCAGAAGTTACATTCTGGCACCTCACTGCTGAACCATTTAAGGTGGAATGGGAAAATGGGATTGGGAAACTGGTGAATGCTCTAATCAATGACTCCGAAGCATCACGTAAAAACAGAAAAATGTCGGCCTGCCTATGAGCTACTTCTCTACCTCTAGACTTGCACCATTTACATAAGCAGTCAGTCCTGTCCAAAATGAAAGTCCCCATAACAAAAGGCTACATAACTGCTACTAAACTGAATAACTATACTAACAAGAACTCAACCTGCTCTGACGCCACAGGACATTATTATTTGCCAAATTAGCTCATCTGGAGGTGAGTAGCGGTACTGAGCTGTACAGAATTACATTTAAAAACACAATAAAACATTTAATAACGCTTTGCCTCAGTCTCAGGGCTAGCTGTAGATCCGTTAGGATCTGATCACTACCATAATGATATTAAACTGTCATACTGTTTCATCTCTAGTAGGTTCCCTGGTTGTTTCGGACAGTAAATAAAAAAGCTATATTGCAGACATTGCGGCATCGTCATCACCACCACTGCAAAGAAATCAATGTTCACGACAATGTACCTTTTCGCACCAAACCACCCAGAATGACTTTGTTAATATGCCAACGACTAAAAAATCAGTGAAATCCCCCTTTAATTACGACATAACCAACACCTCTAACTAAACTGGGCATTTATCTGAGTTTTATCTGGACACTAAACGCTATAAGTAAGTGTTTATTTGCCAACATAGATGTTTCCTCCAACAATGTTGCAACCAAATGGACTCAGTTACAGGAAACAGTTTGTCAATAATAATTACCTGCTAACAGAGAGAGAGAGAGAGAGGGAGAGAGAGGGAGAGAGAGAGAAAGCTGTTTGGAAAGAACTTGTTGCATTCTGGCCAGGATGGCATGTGTGCTGGTGCGTGTTTTGTGGTGTTGCACTTTTGGCATAGATGCATCTGAACACTTTATACAGAAGCTATTGTTTTGTCTTTCCGCTTCATCATTCACACACACACACACACACACACACACACACACACTTTTCCAGACTACCTTTGGAGAAATGGATGAAGCCTCCACTGGATAAAACCCTGACGCAGGCAACTTGCCTGTGGAGATGCTGATGAAAACACTCCAGCACAAGAATATCTGGCCCTCTCCATTTCTCTAAGCTGCCAGCGTCTTTCCTTCCACCTGCGGAATATTACCATGCATACTGTACACACATTAGCATCCAGATTTAATGCTTTAAAAGTCTAAAGAGAAAGATATTATATTAACATTTCATCACTATGTCTAATGGAAACACACCTCTCCATAATTAGAAACATTGACTCACAGCCACTTTATTGACTACACCTACTTTATAGTGCCACTGTATATGTGTACAGTAGACCTTTCTTACAGTCAGAGCGTCATAACATACTGCTGTAAACAGTGATGTTATCAAACTTCCACCTGCATCGTGTAACAGAGCTGCAATGGAAAGGTCACAGTTTTCAGCCTCCCTCAAAGGCTACGTTCACATTACAAACCTCATTGCTTAGATCCGATTTCACTAACATGATGGTTCACATTCACATAGGTAGGTGACTTAGATCTGTCTTTTAGGTGAACAGATCCAGGTCAGATTAAGTCCAGAAACGACCTGCATGCACACATCCAAATCAGTAACATCACGTGAGTGAACCCTGTGTGTCATGAACAGCAAACTAACCAGCCGAGTGAGCCTTTTCTGCCAGGATAACCAGCTCTGATCAGCTCCCAGCTGTTCATTACTGAAGCTGGATGGAGATGAAAAGGGTCAGTTGTGTTGCATTTCCACCATTTACTGGCTCTAAGTTAGAGCCAGTAAAGTTACCATTTTGGAGATGCTTGTTTTTTTTTTGTTGGACAGCGATAATATGTTGTTTATCTGCATGACTATGATACTCAAATATTTATTTTATTTTTAAGATTTGAGGCTGTTTTGTGAGAATAACCCCATTACTGTAGCGCAGTCTATGTGAAAATGAACACTAGCCAACTCAGGCGGCAGGCCTCGAGAGTCAAGAGTTCCAGTAAATGCATCACTAGCTGCCAGTCAGTTACATCAACAAGTCCATTAACTGTCATTCATTCATTCATTCATCATCTAAGCCGCTTACCCTCCTGGCCTATCCCACTGCTCATTGGGTGAAAGGTAGGAAGCTCCTTGGACAGATCTGTTAACTCACATTGATTACCAAATAAACTGGAAGCTTGATGTAAGCTCTCTGGGCTAGAAGATGACGAATACAAATGGTGCATTAACAGATGGGCTACAGTCTCTAGCTTTACACCAGCTGGAAGGAGCTACAAGGTATCCAAGGGGTTTCTAATAAAGTAGTCCGTGAGTGTGTTGGGAGAATTAGCTTAAGTAGGTCCAGCATGGTAGGTCCAGCATGCATTCATCTAGCCAAGGAATACTCTCTACCCCAGTGCCTGAGTGTGTTTGTGTGAGCGTTCTCTGAAATCACATACCCCAAAGGTCACCACCTTCCAACTTTTGACCTTAGTCCCTGGATTAGCGCCGCTGTTGGCTGCACTGTGCGTGCACCCCCCTGTGGAAACACACGCGAGCATGCACACTCACACAAACACTTGAACGTGTAAACAACTGGACATAGGCATCAGTGATTCTGTCATGCCAAATCTTCTTTTACAAGAGCAAAACATAACCACTGCCCAGAAACCTCAAGTTTGGAGAGAGCAAACCAATATACTAGTCTTACACACGTACGTCCATGAAAACGAAACACTGAAATCTGCATCTATGGTCCACATCCAGCGTTCAAAATGCCCTGTGGTAATCCATATGCTCCATTGGTGGCTTGCTGCCAACTCACTGTAGCAATACATATGCTAGCTTCAAGGGCAGCAACACGGTCAGTTGAAATGTCTTTGTCTGGAACTTCTTTGTTGTTCCATTTGATTTAGTTAAAAAATGAAATTCTAAATGTCCTAACTTTGCTCTACCTTCATTTCTGAATGGAGCCTCTGCAGCGTGAAATGTGAAAATGGCTCTTAACCATGAGGTCAAACAAAACACACCCTACCAAACTTAATTCTAAAACTAGTTGGGACAGCAAGAAAAATCTAGATTAGCAATGGAAAGCAGAAAGCAGTTTTTGAAAACTGAAAAACAGTACAAAGACAACATATCTGATGTTTCAGTTAATGAACTTCAATGTTTCTTAGTATATGTACACTACTGTAAATGTGATGCCTGTAACAGAAGCATGTTTAACACTGTGTTACATCACCTTTCCTATTAACAGTGTTCAGTAATTGTTTGGGAACTGAGAACACCAGTTCTTGTAGTTGTGAAAGTGATTCTTTTCCCCATTCTTGCTTGATACAGCACTTCAGCTACTCAACAGATGTCAAATATCGCGCCCCATAATGTGCCACATGTCTCCAATGGCAGGCCGGCCGGTCTAGCACCTGCACTGTCTTGCTACAATTTCCATACTGTTGTCGCACATGCAGAATGTCTTGCTGAAACAAGCAGAGCTGTCCCTTAACAAAGATGTTGTCTACATGGAAACCCTCTCAGCATTAATGGTGTCTCCATAGTTACCCATTCCGCTGGGACTAACACATTACACCCTATACAATTACAGATGTTGGCCTTTGAACTTAGTTCCAATCGGGATGGTCCTTTTCCACTTTGACCTGGAGAACCCATCATACATTATTCCCAGAAACAGTTAGAAGAGAGAGCTCATCAGATCATATCACACATTTCCACTTTTACTGTGTGGGTCGATCCCAAAGAGCTTCAGCAAAAGAAGCTGGTGGTATTTCTGGATGTTGCTGATGTATGGCTTTTGCCTTGTGTAGTAGAGTCTTTCCTATAGTATTCCCTAGCATATGTGGTTATATAGTGAGAAACCGAATGTCACGGGGCCCTTTACACAGAGAGACTTTTTCCTGGATACTCAGAATCTTTTAATATTAATGTTATGTACTGTAGATGGTGAAATTTCTAAATTCCTAGCAGTCATGTGCTGGGAAATGTTATTCTTAACCTATTGGACAAAATAGAAATTGAGACCGTTGTGAATGCTCCTTTTATACCCAGTCATGGTAGTATCACTTGTTACCTATTCACCTGTTTACCTGTTGAAGGTTCCAAGACAGGTGTATTTTTAAGTCATCCCACAAAGTTCCTTATCTTATACTGACCATGTCCTATGTGTGGAAGGCGTCAAATTTGGGATTAGTGCATGTTTACAAAAAGCAAGTCATTCATTATCATCACCACTTATCCTTCTGGGTTACAGGGGGTGCTAGAGCCTATACAAGGCACTTAGCATCTCCAGTTCACCTCACAGCATGTCTTTGGGCTGTGGGAGGTAACCCATGCAGACATGGGAGAACACTGCAAACTCAGAAGGGAAACCACAGCTGGGAAGCGAACCCAGGCCCATCTTGCTATGAGGCAACAACGCTACCCACTGCACCACCATGCCCCCCAAAATGCTTGTAAAAGACAAATGACTGCTTTCTGTTTACATTTGCATTTACCTACAACTCTTTTGGATTAGGGTTTTGTGTATATTCCTCCTTATGCAGGCCCCCTTGTTGCTGTTCTACCAGCAGAAATGGTCTACTCAGCTATTTGTAGTTCATATCATTGAAAAAACAATATATTATTGTTGACTTTGTGTTGAGCTGCTAGTGAGCAAAAAGAAGTAAACGGGGAGACCACAATAAAACTGCCAGAATAAAAAAAGCATTTCAACACAATAAAAAACTTCTAGAAATGCCGACAGGTTTGTTAATCTATGCATATTTCTGTTGAAATGTATTCAGTTCCATCACCGTTACTGAAGAAACAAACAGGCAGAAAAAGCCTTTTTAATATTATCTCCAATTTTCTCCCCAATTTAATCATGCCCAGTTACACCCTCTGGCTACTGTTCTGCCTGTCACACAACACTGCCAGCACCAGGGTGAAGGCAAGCATATGCTTCCTCCAAGTCATGTGGAGCCAGCCAACACATCTTTTCGCAGTACCACTAACGCAATGTCATTGGACAGCTCAACACCCTTGGAAGGGAATGCTAACTGCCACTTACGCTGCATCAGCTAATATACGACTGTGTTGGCTACCATCATACTGAGTGATGGAGGGAGAGGATGGGCTATGCTACCCACGCAGACAGAGCAGGGCAAATCATGCTCTCCTGTACTCCCAAGCACGGACAGAAGTAGCACCGCCAGGGATGGCACCTGCGGTCTCCTGATGACTGGGAAACTACACTGCGACAGTGATTAGGCTGTCAGCATTCTCCATTGTCTTCTACAGCTCATCATGTGTTCAGTGGATTCAAAGAAAAGAGCCAGAACTGCTAGGAAGTCGCATCCCTTGTGTTCTGATGGGATTTATTGGCACAGTTACTTAAGCCATGATTGGAGGAGGTCAATTTGGTGAACTAATTCACCAAACCACCATCCTGAGAGAAGTGCCACGGATCTAATCAGTGATTGCTCAATGCACAACACTATTATTATCCATATATTCATCTTCTTTTCTGTACAAATTTTTTTGTCCACTAACTAGTCCCACAGTTTTCGAGATCATATAAACATTCCAACTCCGGAATGTTTGGTCTGATTCGAAGTGGTGTTCTTGCATACAGCTTTTTGATCTGACATACGCTTGTCAGAAAAACTTCATTAAATTCTGAAAAAAAAATCCATTATGAATGAATAGGGTGAAAAAGTGTACACACATCCACTTCTGCTCGACCAAAAGACACCATTTCAGATGGCACAAAGCCAATATTAGTCCAGTTTCGCACTTCTCTGTCTTTTTTTCTCCATCCCTCTTTCCTTCCATAGAATCCCATTCATTTTTAGCCCTACCTAAACCCTACCTGTTTCCTACTGTACTGCTTCCTACCCGACAGTCACCATGTACTCACTCAGGGTAGATCCCCTAACTCTAATCCACAGACATACTAACCCACACTCCTCTATGTGTCATATATTCATACCTCATTCCTCCCTTACACTCCAATTCATTTTTAGCACTGGCTAGCAACAAGCTTAAGCTGTTCTGTTCTTTAAGGTCACCATAGTGCCATAGCACTCAACACAATTTTTAGGGGGCCCATAGAGTTAATTAAGGAGGCCTGTACCCCGGTAAGACCCCCCTGTATTTCGCGCCTTGAACACATCTATCCAAATCCAATCACACACACGCACTCCCACGCACATGCACTACATGAATTCCCCCGTCTTCTAGTTCCTGCACATGCATGCAAACATAATTAATGATGTACTATGGAGAATTGCAAGATCCAACCTTAGTGAGATTTACTGTTTGAAGAGGCCCCAAAGAGCCCAAATCAAATCAGTACTCGACCTCTTGAACCGTGTGTGTGAGTGCGTATGTGAGAGAGAGAAGAGTTGTTCATTCTAAAGCAAAAATACTGTAAATCTGTACTTATGACCTTCCTGCTCTGTATTCTAATTGACCTGGCCATGGTCCACTCCCATACGCGTTCTCGTCTATCAACTGTTGACAGAATTTCAGTACAAGCTTATGAGAAATTGTACCACATAACTCAAACTCAAAATCCAATCTGGGTTAGTTTCATTGTTATATACTCATGATCATGAATGAATGAATAGCTGCACAAATAGTTGCACCCAGAAGGAATCGACTGACAGGAATGAAACTTGGTGGGTAGGTTTGACACTGTGAGACATGCGAATGATTCAAGTTTCGACAACTGAAAAATTATTCAATGATATGACGACTGCCCTTAACGCCACGTCAGCGTCACCAAAGACTGCAATGGTGTCATGTCAGACTGTCATGGAGTAACTCAGAATGGCAGCGGGTCATCTTCAGTGACGAGTCGCGTTTTTGTCTTGCTGGAGACAACCAACGAATCCGTGTGTGGAGGCACCGTGGTCAACACCAAGATGAACGGTTTGTTGTCACATGTCACACATCCAGAAGGCCTGGTGTCACTCCACCTCCACCCCTACCGCACCACCTGAAGGAACTGTGTGAGAATATTCAAGCTGCATGGGATGGATTATCACAGGACACCATTAGGAACCTCTACAACTCCATGCAGAGACGTCTGGCATGTAGCATTAGCAAATATGGTGGCCCGACGTCATACTGAGAGACAGACTTCTGTATGTGTAGCTCAATAAATATTGATCATATCAGTCTAAATGTATCATCATTTATTGTTCCTGGTAACCTTTATCTTCCTTCCCAATAGCTCTGCAATCCCACACCTCCTTCTAGATGACACTATACATTTGGTGATGGGTGTATTATCAAGGCAGCAAATTCTATAACACTGTTGCTTACAACCTGCCTAGTTTTGATTAGCGACAAAAACACAGCTCAGCTCGGAAGCACAGTGTTTTAAATTGGAAACTCAGTGTTATGTAGCGACTCTAAAGGAAGCAATTCAATATGATTACATACTTTAATAAGAAAACAGTGGTGCACTGCGGTTTCTCATTAGGCTGAATGTGTTTTTTGGCAACGTTCTGCAAAGCTTTTACAAATCCAGCAACTGTTATGATGAAATGACACATATGTGAGCATGGCTAGGATTCTGTGAGTGTGTGTGTGTGTGTGTGTGCGCGTGTTTGTGTATTGTGTGTGTCCGCCTGACAAGGTCTAGAGTTGTGTGTATGAAAACAAAGAAATGTGTGTAGACAGAATCAGGAGGAAACTGGAGAGAACTGATTGGGGTTAAACTCTGCATGGGCGTGTGTGTGTGTGTGCGTGTGTGTGTTCACTGGCCTTACTCACCAGGAACCTGGATCTCAGGAATTCTGTCAATTCTCCAACTCGTCTGTAAGCAATCACGATCGTCTTGATTGACGGGCCAGAACCAAACAATTCACACTGATTGTCAGAGTGAATTACGTGATATGGGAAAGAGAGAGCGAGCGGAGAGAGAAGGAGACAGAGTGATGAGAACTGATCGATGGGCTCATTCATGGTTTAGTTTAGGGTTGGCTGGAGGTGTGTGTGTGTGTGTGTGCATGGTTTTGTTTTTGTACTTTTGCAGGATCTCACTTTGTTGAAAACCAGAGAAACACCCACAAAGTCAGGACTCACAACACGGTCCAGACTTTTAAGCTACATGTCTTAGCTTGAAGCCAGCATTTCTTTTTCATTACTGAGGTTAAGGTGAGAGTCAGGCTTAAAACATTGGTATTACATATAGATATGCATACACTGAGTGTATTTCCATGTACTTAATAATTTGATCCTAATCTGTGCAGTTATCTGATTATTCACAGGATTTCTTAGATCAGATTAAGGCCTAGAAATCGGCTAAAGGAATCTGATAAAGAGAACTGGGTTTTGGCTCAGCAGTTGGGTTTCTCAGTGTGTGTATACTCTTATTCAGACTTCTTTTGGGTTCCACAATCTGTGCATGTGCATAAACAGGCAGCGATATTGGAAATAAACAAACAGCTTTTAATACAGCAAGTGCAAGATGGCAATAAAACACTTTTGGAGCGATGCTGAGCCCAACTACATGATTTATGAAACGAGGGATGTAAATATCCTTCATCTCCTAGATGATCTATGTTTATATTTTCAGGTAAAGTGACTCGTTGTTTAAAAAAGCTGCAAAGCATGAAGTTTGAGTTTTATGATTTCGACTTATTGTCCAGTTCCAAAGCAGAAGTCCAATAATTGCCTCCTGTCCCAAAATCTGATTTCTCCAGGTATTTGATTGTTAAGTGCATGTAACGGTACGTGTCCACTTGCACTGTCTTTTAACACGTTTTGGCGTGTTGGATCTCTCTGCTCGCTGCATGTGGGCGTGTCTGTGACGTTTCTGTATGTAAATAAAGGAACATACTGTCTTTATTAATGTAAAGCCTTTAAGCTTTGAGCTGAAGTTGAATATCATGTATACCAGTTAGCTGTCTAGCTAGTTACCTTCATTTCAGGGACAAGATATCAAAACTGCTAACACTGAAATTCCAATACTGTAAAAATACAACAGTAGAGTTACTCATTTACACTCAGCCGAGACACCAACACACTCTGCAGCTTCCTCCATGCAATATTTCATTTGTTGATGTGTTTATGTAAAGAAAGTGAGGCATTATAGAATTCCGGAATAGCCAGATGCAGGCGTAGTTAGCTTTTCCTCCATGTTTGAAAGGAGTGTGTTCTGCGTAGGATGCTCATATGATGTACTAACCTACTCTTGCCAGAATGGCTGGACACACATTTGCATAAAGTTGAAATCTGCAGAGCTTTTTGCCACACAGTACGGCTGCGCTTGACACAACACAACCCATCATGCACTGTGCGCATGCTCCAGCTCTGTTCATTAAAATGAAGAGGATTTGCCGAAGCAAAAAGGCAAGTGGACACGTACCGTAAACACATTCACTGTCGCTCTCGGATCAAAATAATAACCTCCTTTCTTTGACTTGTAACCAACAATATAATACAATACAATATAATATAAATGGGCAAAATTACTTACTACTTATTACTTACTTACTACTTACTGTGCATTACATTAACATGCATTTAAAGCAGGTTGTTTCCTTCTCTTACAGAGTTTAGATGAGATCATATTTGTGTTATCACAGCAACACAAGGCCCACACATCTCAGCAAAGAAGTGTGTTCTGCCAGTAAAACGCTATATAACATCTGAATAAACAGACATCAATACAGTAAAACATCAGACCAAAATAGAGATAAGTTAATAATAAGTTGGTTAGAAGAACGCAGGTTGGGTTTCTGCCTTGGTTGGATGAGTTTGTTGAATCCTGTCAGCAGCACTTGATTTGATTTAAAGAAGTTCTGGTTAGATAAATTAGATGGCAATTGTTTTGGATGTAATTGTTTTGAATTATGGAATCTGGACTTCCTCAAGCAGAGCTTTGAACATTACAATGTATTGTTTATTTGTTTATTAATATTTACTCTAATCTTGTTTATGTGTAAGGCATCACATATGATTTTCTTAGACGGCCTGATGCGCCTACGGCGTCTTTTGCGTCGTATATAGGACCGCGCGTCCTGACACTGTATGAATACAAACCAGTATGTTTGTGCAGTT
The DNA here is from genome assembly GCA_034552555.1 of Semaprochilodus insignis. Taxonomy (NCBI): domain Eukaryota; kingdom Metazoa; phylum Chordata; class Actinopteri; order Characiformes; family Prochilodontidae; genus Semaprochilodus; species Semaprochilodus insignis. Next base: position 2,392,279 of record CM067498.1, read on the forward strand.
CATCGTACTTGGTTTGCAGGAGTCTTGCTGATTTATAGACTCTCACACTGCGACCTGAAACGTGTTATCTCTCAGCTTTTTGGACGTGCGGATCTGCTCACAGTGATTTACACCACACATATATTCCAAAACATGCACACACATACACACACGCACACACACACTCGTAAGGCAGTGGTTGATATGGTCTCTTGCCCGCTGTGTTTTGGGGTTCTTTGAGTTCTTGGGTTCGTGGTGTCGGTTTTAAGTGTAAATAAACTTCGCTCCCATCGCTCTGCATTTTACACTGCAAGCCCAGCGACACACATACTCACGCACAAACAGTGTGGCTCACCCTGAGGCCCGCACAGCCACACATACTTTGCGCCTTATTACGTTATTTTATTTCAAAACATGAAAAGAAACACAGAAGCGATCGCTTTCGTTCCCTCCAAACGTTTTAAAAATAAAGAAACGGAAAATAAGATGTTTTCCGTTAAAGAATCTTCAGTCTGCACTATTTTCATACAGTTCTTACGCACAGTGCAGAGTCATAGATATGGTAGTTGGTGTCCCGTGTGTTTGAGTCCATATTATGGAGAAGTGATCTGCAAAGTAACGACACCCAGCTGATACGCACACATACACACAGGGGCTACAGATGGAAGACATCTGGTTGTGTCCATGAGGACATACTGGAATGGGTCAGGACCCCTCTGGTCCATCCAGAGGAGTCCACTCCACTGCCAGACAGAAAAAAAGAGAGCATGCAAGAGAAAATACAGAGAGATAATGGATTTGAGCGTGTGTGCTCCATAGACGGAGCTGCTCTGTGAGTGTATTTGTGTACGTGGGTATGACTAAGAGGAAGTGTGTTTAACTGGTGCAATGTAAAGCAACTGATGAACACAACTTTACTATACTAGCTAACTCATAATATCTAATATCTCATTTACAAAGAACGCAGTTGGCCAAAGTGCTTCAAATTCATGTCACATCACAACAGCAAGGAATTCACTTCCGGGTGGATAATGCAGGCAGTGCTGCCTTGATACAACAGGACTGTGTACAGAGAGTTATTTAACCAGTGACTGGACACAAATCTTCCCAGATCAATAGCTTCACAACTTAGTGTGGTTAAAATTTAAAATAATTCTGAATTTGCACCAGCCACACTTACAATTGCAACCTGGCTGGATGTTAGGCAACCAGCCTTGTGAACGGAGGGTCAATGGTTCGATTCCCTGTGTAACAAGGAGGTTGAGGCAGGTTGCAGGTGCAGAGTGGTTTTATTAAGGGTTGTCCAGGAATCAGAATCAGAACAGGCAGGGGTCAGAACACAGGCAGGCGTCATCAGAGGCCTATAAACAAAAACCAACAAACCAAAGCAAGAGTCAAAACCATGGAAAACCAAGATGAACACAGCAAGATCCTAGAATCAGGAACAGAGGAAATCACAGAGACTTAGCAAACAGGCAGAGCAAACAATGGGGTATAAATGGGAGTCCTAAAGAACAGACACTTTAGCAACCAGCAGAAGGCCCAGAGGACAGGGCAGTCCATAAACTGGGCCAACAGAGGGAACTGATGCAGTTCCCCTAAGGCAGGCGCTCGCAGCAACAAGACCACAAAAGCCACTTTAGCCTCCTCAGACTGGAAAGACAGAGCAAAGCGGGCCAAATAGTGTCTGCACTAACCCATGAAGTCCAAGCATTGCTCTGGATCCCCACTGAAGAACCTTGGGTTTCTTGCAGGAGGTGTGGAGACAGGAGTGATGGTTGTTGAAGGTCTGAAACCACTCGCTGCAACCTTGTTTGGCCAAGTTTTTTGTTAACAAGGAGGCTGAGGCAGGTTGCAAGTGCAGAGGGGTTTTATTAGGGGTTGTCCAGGAATCAGTATCAGAACAGGCAGGGGTCAGAACACAGGCAGATATGACTGAAGTGCCTTTAAGCAAGGCACCACCGAGCCCCCACCTCAAATGTCAATAAACTATTGAATCATGAATCTTAAATTGTGGCATCAACTGAGCTACTTCCTTTCTAAGGAAGCCAGTTATTCACACGAAAGTATCTTAAAGCCCTTTACCAATAATGAATTTGTTCTAATAGGTTAATTAAGACACTAAATAATTAAGTACTATATTTAATCAGGTTAAACAAAACATACTGTCACTGACATATGAAAACGCTGTAACTTTGGTTAGTTTTGCACATTTTAAAACCCCATCTGTTCTTTATATTGTGTGAAAATTACAGGATGAATGGATGACCTAACAAACAGCAAAACAGCTTTTCTTAAACTGTGTTTAGGTTTGGGTCATGCACACGATTGTGCTGGGCTGCCACACAGCAGGAAATGTGCATCAGTATATTTGCATGAGCACAAATTGTGTGGTGAGCTCTTATGTTTCCACGCCAGTTCTGGATTAATAAAAAGTTCTGAAAATGCGCATATTAATATTAAAGGAATTTGTGGTGGGTCATCGCACAAGGAATGTGTGTCAGTGTATTTGGACGAGCATGACATGGGCGGCGACTCAAGTTTAGAAGACGTACATTGTAATATTAATCCCGTCCTTCAGATGAAGTCCACCAGGCTGCCTAATATTTTAAACAGATCCAGTTGGATTTTCTGTGTTGCAGATGCGTTAATCAGCAGGCTGGCTGAACAGAGCTATGATGTCATGATTATTCCTTTAGTTTATTCACTTGTTTTTAAAGCTTATTCACTTGTTTTTAAAGCTTGGCGCTGAAGCAGTGACTCTAACCCCCCCACTTCCACATGTAGGTTCTATGTAGGTTCTATAATTCAACATAATATATGTTCCCCCATTACACCTCCAACCAATCAAATACATACAGTCACTGTCCATTTTATCAGCTCCACTTATCATATAGGAGCACTTTCAACAATTACAGACTGTAGTTCATCTGTTTCTCTTTACACCTTATTAGCCCCCTTTTAACCTGTTCTTCAAGGATCAGGACCCTCACAGGACAAATACAGATCAACTTGTAGGTGATGATGTCTCACTGAGGTGTTTGAAACCTGCTGCATCTGATCCATTTGTACCAGCTCATCACACACTAACACACCACTACCGTGTCAATGTCACTGCAGTGGTGAGAATGATCCACCACCCACATAACACCTGCTCTGCGGTGGTCCTGTGGGGGTCCTGACCTTTGAACAGGTTAATAGCAGGACAACAAAGTACACAGGGAAACAAGCTGTAATTTTAAAAGTGCTCCAATGTGGAGAAATTAGGAATTAGAACAAGTAACGTTCAACAAGGGAAAAATAAGCCAGCACCATTGGCAGACGGCTGCACAACGCAGGACTACATGCACGCAGACCGTTACGACAACTGTCCTTAACACCACGACAACGTCACCAAAGACTGCAATGGTGTCGTGCCAGACTGTCATGGAGTGACTCAGAATGGCAGCGGGTCATCTTCAGTGACGAGTCCCACTTTTGTCTTGGTGGAGACGACCAATGAATCCATGTACAATGTTCAATAGTTTTCGATCGTAAAAATAATCTTGTTAAAAAACAATAATAAATTTCTGGCATGTACACAGACAACTACTAACTTTTTACAGACATTTAAAAGGCATTTTAACAGTTAATAATTGTTAAGAAAAGTCATTTCTATGATTTTATGAAATTAAAATGACATGAATAACATTAAACTATATAAATAACATTAAACTATGCATCAGCATGAAAATATAACACTAAAAACTCACATACATTAAAAATAAGAACATTTTTCGCTCTTTTGAAGAGTGAGTATTTGTAACATCGATACACAGAACAAACACAAACAACTGAACTTCAGTCAAAACTTAAATCAGAGAGTCAGCAAAAAAATATCCACCTGCATCTGTAGACACATTTCACAAATGCCCAGCCACATCACTGCTAGACCAAGCCTTTAAACCATCCAATCACTTTGTCTAGCAAAGCCATCGCCCACTGGACAAGCAGCCTTCCCAGCAACAAGTCATATGAGGCGAGAGAACAGAGGGCACCTATGCAGACAGATGGGCACGCTGACAGATTTCATAACTAGATAGACAGACAACCTTGACTCGTGACAATCTGCCTACTGTACTGCCATTGCTTCATGTTTGGCTTCATGGCGTGATGCAAATATCCATTATAAGCATATTACACTATTCTCTCCTCATGTTAGTCATGACAAATTCCACCTGCTACTTAAGTTCCCCCATCACACGATCCTGGGAGGATAAAGGCTAGCACATGCTTCCACTGAGATATGTGATGCCAGCACTTCCGTTTGAACTGCTGCTAACACAACATCACTCAACAGCTCAACATGCTTGGAGGAGAACACTAACCACCTACTCTGTTACATCAGCTAGCAGACAGCCTAGCATTGCACTCAGTGATGGAGAAAAGAGAGCGTCTTCCATACTCACGCAAAGAGAACAAGGCCAATTATACTGCCCTGGACTCACTGCCCCACTCTCCCAACAACCGGCTGGTGTTTTAACAGTGGTGCCACTCAGGAGCCATTTGACACTTCGGCTCTTGTCCATGATTCTACAAGACTAGCTTTATCCAAATAGCTTTTGGTTTGTTCAAAATCAGAATGCCCTGATGGAAAGACCCCTATGTATTGTATGTATTGTATGACCTAATATTACCCTTAGTGAGAATGCACTGTAAGCTATGGAAAGTCGACAGTGACTTCACATAAGGTGGAAGACTCAGCTGGGATTAAATCTTAAGTAAATCTCCTTAACATATAAGTATCAATCACTCACATGATAAATGTTCTATGGTAAAGCTCCTGTTGATGAATCTCCACCAAAAAATCTCATCATTAATGAACATAGACCACCGATCTCTTCTCTTACAGGAGTGCCAAGGGAAGTGAGCTACTGGTCTGGAGAGTTTAGTTCCAACTATTATCAGTCTTTCTGCAAAACTGCACTCCCAATTCACACAAATTCAACCAATCCTCACCGTATTTACAAAGCCTGACAGTTCTGTCCAATCACCACATTATTTCCTATTATTTGAAATATATCAACCTTCAAAGTCACCAGGGAGCTACCACCCCATGTGGGAAACAGGGGTTCAATTCCCTTTCTGGGTATCTATGCTGTGCTTTACTAATGAGAGTCCGTGGGCAAGACTCCTAACACTACATTGGCCTATCTGTAATATGAATGACCTTATGAGTCACTCTGGATAAGAGCGTCAGCTACATACCATGAATGTAAATCCTTTCACAACTGTTGTAAGCGGACAGCTTTTGAACTGTAAGGCGAACCCATTCCAACGTTTTACATGAAAGCTCAATGAAAACCCTTTTTATATGCCATGCAACATTGTTGTGAACCACAAATGACAAATAACAAATGACAATTTTATGAATAGTGTTTATTGATGAGCACTTTTATGAATAATGATAGTTGCATGGAACATTAGAGGAGTTCAAGCTAGTTCAGAGTCAGAACTGCTGAGCTACCAAAAATAATTAGTGAGCAATTTATTTTATCACTGTAGTCATTCTTTATAACAGTGTTTATTCTGTTTGAAATTGCTTTGATTTCAGTGTAAAAGCCTTGCCCTTTATCATCCCAACGCCACCAATCTGGGAGCCAAAAGTTGGTAGTCCTCCAACCATGCATGCCAATCAGTGAACTCAGTGATCTCAGTGAACTTTGTAGCAACTATTATATAGTTGGGTATTACTGGATTAACTGACTAATGCAGCCAGACCCATGCACAGGGGGGCAGAGACTCAAGGAAAATATAAGCATGAATGATGAAAATTAAATTTAATAAATGAAATTAAATGTAATTTAATTTACAGCATATGGCCGACACCATTATCTACAAGCATTACTAGTGTTACCAAGCTTATCTGTAGGTCTGACATAGGTTTGACATCATGAGACATACAAATGGTTCAAGTTTCACGCTCAGTCACACATGTCATGTAAGCAAGGACGGGCCTTATCGCTGTACCTAACTGACCCAACAGCCACAATTGGGGACATTCAGCAAGCAGTGATGTACTCCATGAGTCATCCTGTTAGTGCCAGCACCATTGGCAGACGGCTGCACCACGCAGGACTACATGCACACAGACCGCTACAACGACTGTCCTTAACACCACATCAACATGGCTGAAGACTGGACAAGTTTCTGGATGTAGGCCACATCAATGTTCAGACACTCTTACATCAAAAAATTGCGCAGTTGGGCCAGATTTGGTGGATGCCTTCCCTGGCACAATTCCGAGGAGAATTCCCTGTAGACTGGGATTTTAGCCACTGCTGGTAGACCCGTATGACCGTACGCTTCCATACACCTGCAGATTCAGCTACTTCCTTCACACTATGGTCTTTGGCACACCCAAATGCAGTCACTCCTTTTAGCCAATCATTAACATCTGCTTTGGAGCCATTTTCCACACATGGAACGAGACATTCACTGCACTGTAGCACCTCTTCTCAATCTATGAATCACTCACACCCCGCAGGTATTTATAGCCCCATCATCCTCGTGCAGCGCCATCTGCAGGAACCTGAAGTTACTACCACCTTAAACACACATGGGGACTCATTTTACTTATCAGTTATATTGTACATTAGTCATAATTATGAAATTCTTGGTTGACCATTTTTCAAAATGACATTATATCTGCCTTTTAGGCAGGATTTGCAGCATTGTTGTTATTTATGCAACCCTGAGAGCTAAGAGTTGACTGAATGCTGAATGGACAAAATCAATGAAGCTCATGGAACCCAAGCCGGCCCAGTACTTGGAATGCAGCTGTGCCCATTATAACTATTATATGCTGACCAAGATGCCACTGGTGCAGTAGGAGGGCAAAAGGGCAAGGTTGGTTCCAACCATTTATGGTTCAATGAAACTATAATCATATCAGCCCCTATGCTTCCTGCACTGTATTGCAATGTGCTGGAATAACCATGTGTATCATGTGAATATAACAGAATTGTAGGATGATTTTGTTTGTAAGTAATCATTAACACGCCACTGACCATTCGACTTTGTCATCCAATAATTGCCACTCTGGCAAATAGGCATAGCAATAAATTCTCAGATCTTAAGAGTACCTGGGTGTGGCTAGCACATGAACCGAGTGTGTCAGCAACTTGACTTTTGCCAGAACACTCTGATGGAATCCATCTTCAAACCCCATTTGCCGTACTGTTTGCACTCATTTCCCTTGTTTCACTGTAAGAGATACCTGACGGGTCTGCATACTCGGTGTGCATCCACTGTGCACTGTTTGGCTCATCGGTCATCTTCGAGAAGGCTGGCCAACACTTTGTAGACAAATTATTCCACCACATAGTCCACTGTTTATGAGGCATAATGCATTGCAAATTAGAGTGTATAAAGTATGTTTCTGTAAAACAAACAAGTCACAGTGCAACACCTTTGGCTGAACACAGGTTTATTTTGCTAAGAAGACACTGGGACTTGCTGAATTGTCTTTACCGATGCAAGTACACCAAAGATATTTGTTCTGTTTGGAAGCAAAAACTTTACATTGGCAGAATCTCTGTATGCTAGCTCGCTAAGTTTGTGTGATGGCACAGTCACAGGGTGAAGAAACAGAACATTGTCCGAAAGATTTCATTGTTGCGTGAGCTCGGTCAACATGTGCTGTACGGAGAGATTTGGATGAGGTGAATTACCCTCGGTGCCATGAACGGACATTCGAGGGGCCAGGCGTGCTCTGAACAACCATCGTGCCCAACCAGCCTGTGCCCTCCCCCCAAAAGCATCCCTTGAGGCAGGGAAACGTGAAGAAGGTTGCTGAAGTGTTTTCCAAGGCGGAAATGTGAAATAGCATGTTTCTGGGGGAGTAAAGATGGATAGGGTTATAAAGCCCAACCAACATTTTTGGGAGGTTGTGAGTCAATGATAATTGTACCAATTTAAACATGTGCTAGTTCGTGTTTAGAAGAAAGAGCCCGAGCTAGGCCGATAGCCACGGGTCAGTCTGAGCACAAATAGAACCTGCCTGGCAAAATCCGGCAGCGGTTAATTTCACTTTGCACTGAGTTCATTGAGGTAAATGTTAACCCATTGAATTCACAAACCTTGGAAGCATGAGCCAACATAAACAAGAGGACGGGACGTGGTCTTGTTCTGGAAAAACAAAATGGAAGCAACAGCTCCTCGGGCAACATAATGTGACTCTTAGCTCACCAGGGGTGGAAAATGCCGGAATGATTGTACCTGGTGATTATACGGAACACTTGTACTCTAACTCAATTAGGTTTCTAAAACCAAACACGTATTTTTCACTCCTTACATGTTCATCTAGACCAAAGTACTTGTTAGATTCTTGTTTATCTCTTCCCAAACAGTTGAGCTCTAGTACATTTGAATTTATTTTGTTCTTCTAAAAAATATCCAACCAAATTTATACCATTGTAAGATGAACCTGCTAAACTATGCTGATTCATCGATGAGTGAGAGCCAGTGGTGCCCATTAGTCACCACATTATACACCACCAAACACAGAAAACTTTGAACTTCGAACAGTGGAGTCCAAAGGTCTGAGATAAAAGCAAAGAAAAGTTAGGACGAGCAAAATGAAGAAGAAATATTCAAGACTATTCACATTTAAGTTTGCACAAAACAGTCTGATTTTATTTTAGCTTATCCCATCCACTCAAGCACTCGTTCAGACAACTGTCAGTTGGCAACCTCACGAGCCCAAGTGAGGCATTGTGTCCGGTGTGGTGGTGCTAACTCGGGTGGGTCTTCTGCTCCCATATCCCATGGAAGCTAAAGATCACTGCACTGACCTAGGTATATGCATGTGGTGCCTCCTGCACTGATTGTGGATGCGACTTCTAGCCACAAAGACAATTCTACCTGGACGCCGCCCATCACGATCATTAAGCAGCTGTGGGCGGCCACTGGACTGTCCACTGTGGGTGGTAATGCCTTCTGTGACATATGCTTGTAATACACGTAACACTGTGGACAGAGGAATGTTAAATGCCCATAGAACATAGGAAATAGAATGTCCCATCCGTCTGGCGCCCTCCATCATGCCTCATTGAAACTCCAGTAATTCAGGCCACTTTGCTGTGAGCGCGCTGGTCAGTGTTTAACCTCGCTCACAAGATGACATCTGACAACTACATGTGTGGGCATTCCCAAACTGTCCCCTGAGGGGATAATCCATTTACTGTGCACACTGCTATCCCATGACTTTTGTTATGTCGGTGTATTTGCCATTCTGGCAAGGAAATATAGGACAAATTTGTAAGATGACGCCACCTGTCGATTTCATACTCCAAACAAATAGGGGCCGACATATCAGCAGAAGGTTGTGGGGTCCACTCCTTTGGTAAGAAACGCACAGTCCCTCCTCCTTAATGGTTCGGCATCAAGCTACATCCCTATACTTGCCAACAACGGCAACTGTGGTTATGCTTTTAGCAGTGGGGGTGGAGATATTGGGCACTTGCCAAGAGCTTCAGCCATCGCTACCTGCCCTTAAATGATCTAACCAGGAACAACACCTATAACATGATTGATACGAGGTTAGAATACACAGTTGGGGCAGCAGTGCCACTTCTTCATCCTCTCGTGTTGGGCTGATTCCACTCCTACAGCACTACAGTGACTCACTATCACCTCTTCAGGTACAGAGTGGCATTGCAAGACAGGGCAGGCCAGGCCTAGCTGGTTAGCATGCTAACTTCAGTAGATATCTCTGCGATATAATACATAGACATCTTTTACAGCTTCGTCAGACTTTGTGATAATTGTGATCATTTTTGATAATTTTCAAATGTAAACCTTATAAATTACTCCTTTAACAGAAAAGATTTGACATTTAATCATCATCATTATTCCTCTTTGGCTATAGGACTAGATAAGTGCAGTCTTCTAGGATGTGGGCTGTAAACATATCTTGAACAGATGAATTATAATATTAATGATATGATATGGTACTAAAAGACTAGAGGCCCGTATCAGAGTGCTTCTGTAAGAGAGTAATTCTATCGTGGGTCTGTGGTGAAGAAGTTGTTCTGAGCTTCAGTGGCGGAGCACTTTTCTCCCCAGATTCCAGAACTAGTAGGTCGAAGTTCACTCTTTTGCACATTATAGGCTGGTTGCCTTGGCGATCCGCCCAGCTGTTGGAGGTGTCCGTACCATGGTGTGTGTGTGTGTGTGTGTGTGTTATCTGTGGTTCGCTGGGCCTTAACGGGCAGTGAGTTCAAATGCACATGTGCAAACTCAGTTACACACACACACACAGAGCTTGAAGCTCAGGTCAGGCTTGCGTGATAAGACTCTCTGGTCTCCTCTGGGGTCACAGAAAATAATTAAACCGAACAAACACACGCATACACACACAAACACACACTGAGCAAACACCCCATGTCAAAGAGGACAGCTCTATTCAGACCCATCACACATCTAATATCACCTTACACACACACACTGAACAAACTGACCACGGCAAACAGACGTGCAGTTTTTAACCCTGCTACATAAAGCCCCCCTCAAACACAACCTCATACACACACACACACACACATACCCACCCCAGATACCCCACATTTGGTCTCTTACAGGTATACCAACATAAGCACACACACACACACACACACACACAGACACACATGCACACAGACGCACATGCACACACACAGACGCACATGCACACACACACACATGCACACAGACGCACAGAGATACAGGAAGGTGTTTTAAAGTTTGCAAAAGGTTTTAGCTTCATATCCAGAGAATAAATAAGTAAGTAAATAAATAAATAAATACATACTTACATACATACATACATACATACATACATACATAAAAGTCTTTATTTTTAGCAACTTTCATACATAAATGCAGCTCAATATGCTTCACAGAAGCAAAAACCAATGTACTCCCCAAAAAATTAAACAGGCAATATACACATAGTTTGGAGAGCCAAAAATTAAGAGTGATAAAATAAAAATAGAAAAACATATAATAAAATGTGAAAAAGTCAAAAAACATAAAATATTAAAATAATTTGATTAAAAATAAAAACAACATAAAAAGAAATTAGTAATAAAAGCAAGTAAAACCAAAGATATCATACAAAGTTAATAACAATATGTCTTCAGCTGCTTTTTAAATTCTGGTACTGATGGTGCTTGTTTAATTTTAATTGGTATATTGTTCCTTTCTTTTCGGGGGATAATTATTAACCTTATTAACCTTCGGTACTTTAAGCAAAGTAGTCCAAAAGACCACTTGTAAAAAAAGCTTCAATTTTGCATTCCTCATTAATTTATGTTAATAAAGTTAATAACGTTAGTTAATTAAGCTATAAATAACATCTTCAACATAACTTCAGTGAAAAGTACAGGCTTTAAAGCCACATGAACTTCAGAATTTCTTAGTATTTGGTATTTCCCCCTTTTTCTTTAGACAGTGTGCACTGTAGGGGGCATGGGCTCCTCAAGTTTTTACAAAAGTCTTTGATGAGCAGATCACGGACACTCGAGAGTCACCTGAATATGTGTTTCAAAGGGATGGTCGAGCCAGAACCACCAGGTTCAAGAACAGTTTTTAACCCTAGAGTTGTAAAACTGGTCATACTGCAGCACCTACCAGACCACTACAACACCCCACACCAGCCCATACACACTGGGCTCCACTAGCCCACAGGACTACCAGAACATGACTACACCACTATAGACTGTTACTGATGTAGCCCTGATCAACCCAGCCCATACACACTGCGCTCCACTAGCCCACAGGACTACCAGAACATGACTACAACACTATAGACTGTTACTGATCTAGCCCTGATCACCCCAGCCCATACACACTGCGCTCCACTAGCCCACAGGACTTTACGCATATGCACTTTAACTAGACCTCTATACTTGAACATCTGAGCTGTGTACTGTTTATACTGAACATCTCTACTGTATGCTGTATGACTGTTTTAGCTGTTTACCAGAACACTGAGCTACTATTCTCACTACCTGCACTGTACACTCTCTACTGGTAAACCACAACCTTAACTGCACACCTGGCTACCTCAACATACTGTACTGTCCAACACATACACTTACACTAAGCTGTATTTCACTCGACTGTATATGTTAACTGCTGCTGCTAGTATTCTAACATTCTGATGTACAGTTACGGTACCTGCACATCTGTTTTACTGACTGTGCACACATTGTATTGGGTCTCTGTCTTTTTGTTTTTGCACTGCTATTTACTATTCTATCTATCCTTTAAATACGGGAGAAGTAGCCTGATAGTGAGTCGTTATACTGTACAACCCTGTATTGGTATAATGACAATAAAGTTGAACTAAATTGAACAGAATTTAATAAAAAAACAGCCCTTTTTGACCATGTCAATGTCACAAATTTGCTTCCATAGTACAGTTCCGTTCCGTACTGTTCCGTTTGAACAGTGTCCAAGAAATAGTTCCGAATGTTTTTGCTTGTCCGAACTTTTCTTCTTTTCATTTTTTCAAACTGCAAATACTTTCTGTTGTTGATTTCCAGGTTCAGATGAAAACAATTCAAGGTCTTCAATGTGTTCTCAGACCTTCCCCGACCCCACTGTATGTGACACACCATGACGCTATGCAAAAATGCTTCGTTCGTTTGAATGTCAAGATTATTGCATGAAACAGAATGCATCATAACAGGCTATATTGTGGTGAGATATGACAATAGAGCCGTGCGCCTATAGCCGACACAGCAACCACTCGATCTAGTAATGATAACATCTGGAGACAATCACGAGAAATGGTGAGCAAATGCAGATGGGAATGAAGACTCAAAAAGAGCAGAAACAAACAATGTGAAGTTTCTAAACCAATCCAAAGCCTCATGAAGGCAGAACTCAAAGTAGGGTACAGTTGGTGCACTCGTCAGCATTGTGCAATGGACACTGAGCCTGGCATTAGCCGATGGAGGTAACATAATATGGCATGACAGAAAAGTCCATCTAAACCTCTAAATAACCTTGTAGATGTTTGGCACATGTGCAGAGAACACATGCAGGAAGAAAATAAACAGTACCTCTTACAATTGAAAAACAACTGTTCTAGTCTACACCAAAAGTTTAGTTCATCCTCAGACATGCATTTTCAAATACACAGTCGAGTCACATTATTATAACCACCAGCCAATATCCAGAGACAGCAGCTAGATGGGCTGGGAGTGACTCAGTAAGGTCCTGGTAGGTTGTCCCAGGTATCTGGAGCCATGCTGACTGCAGTGCATCCCACAGCTGCTGGAGGGTGCATGGGGGAGGATCCATAGAGCAAACACAACGATCGAGGTGGTCCCACAGATGCTCAACTGGGTTTAAGTCTGGGGAATTAGAGGGCCAGGGTAGAACTTGGAAGTCTTGGTGGTGCTCTAGTGTCGGATGTTTCTAGACGTGTGATATGTGGCATTGTCTTGCTGGAAGATCCCATCCGCCCCAGGTGAGGCAATCAGCATGTATCGCCCCTTTTACCCATCACAGCAATGACAGCTATATGCTGCATCAAACATAGGAAGTGGTCATAATAATGTGACTTGACTTTGTACAATACAATGTCTGGCTCCATGAGTTACTCCTAATGTACACCACGTACATGGTGTTTATCCAAAGTTAAACTTAATCTAGTGCACACCTAGTGGGATACAAAAAATTATGTGGTGGAAGATACATATGTTAGTTGAGCACAACATTAGTTTGCTTCAGGGCACAGACCTAGCCTTACTGACACACATGCCTGAATCATCAGGTTTTCAGCCTCTGGGCCTAAATCTGTGGTGGGCCCCTACCTTGCTATGCTTTTTGTATGGTCAGTGAATTTTAAAGATTTCACAGCACAATGTATATGCAGCACCACGATGGCAACATTCTAACCACAGTGTTGGACATGTCACCACTATAAGTGTATGTGTTTTCCAATCAAGACAAAACTATGACAAGACCAGCATGAACAACAAACCCAACAACTGCTTACGCTCTATGGACAAAAGTATTGGGACACACCTCTTAATCATTGAATTCAGGTGTTCCATACAATCTCATTGCCACAAAATCAAGCACCTATCCATGCGGTCTGCCTTTCCAGACATTAGTGAAAGAATGGGTCGTTCTAAAGAGCTCACTGAATTCCAGCATGGTACTGTAATAGGATGCCACCGTTGCAACAAGTCAGACTGTGATATTTATTTCTTTCACGATCAGCTGTGAGTGATATTATTGAAAATTAAGTGTTCACCACAGCAAGTGGCAGATCATGTAAAGTTACAGAGGGGGGTCTCCGAGTGCTGAGGCACGTATTGTGTAAAAGTCTCCAGCGCTCTGCTGACTCAATAACTGCAGAGATTCAAACCTCCTCTGGCATTAACATCAGCACAAAAACTGTGTGCTTGGAGCTTTATGGCATGGGTTTCCATGGCAGAGCAGCTACATGCAAGCCTTACATCACCAAGCACAATGCCTAGCATCATATGAAGTGGTGTAAAGTGTCACCGCAGTGGAAATGTGTTCTGTGGAGTGACGAATCACGTTCCTCTATCTGGCAGTCTAATGGACGAGTCTGTGTTTGGAGAACACCAGGAGAACGTTACCTGCCTGGCTACATTGTGCTGACTGTAAAGTTTGGTAGAGGAGGGATAATGCTGTAGGGTTGTTTTTCAGGGGATGGCCTAGAGCTCCTTAGCTCCAGTGAAGGGAAATCTTAATGCTTCAGCAGACCAAGACATTTTGGACAACTGTATGTTTCCAACTTTGTGGCATTAGTTTGGAAAGGTCTGCTTCTTATCTAGCATGACAGACACAGCGTGTCCGAGTGCACAAGGCCAGGTACATAATGACTTGGTTGGGTGACTGGCCTGCACAGAGCCCTGACTTCAACCCTGTACAACACCTTTGGGATGAACTAGAACGGAGATTGCAATCATCCAATATCAGAGACATCAGAACCTCACAAATTCTCTTGTGGATGAGGCCGCCAAAAGTTCCCACAGACACACTCCGGAATCTTGTAGAAAGTCTTTCTAGAAGAGTGGAGGCTGTTATAGCTACACAGTGGGTAACTAAACTCCATATTAATGCCTGAAAATGACATAAATTAAAATCGGGCAGCTAAAATTTGATATTTGGCTTTGGAAATTGGCATCCTGTACTACTATCTATGCTATCAGAGTTTACAGATCCCCCCGAAACATTTTTAACATCCCGAGCTTCAAAGTGAAAGTACATTCAGATGAATGTTAGCTCACTTCTAAAAAACCTGAAAGCTTTAATGAGGTTTGGCGGATAGTAGAACAGATGGGTTAAAGGGGAAAATTGAGTAGACCATGTGGAATGACATGGAGCGCATGAGAATTTTGACTGGCCATAAGACAATGAGAAATTAGCTCACTGTTTCTGTTGTGACGCTAGTAAACTTCCCACTGCGAGTCAAAACAGCTGTATACACTTTCTCCATAGTGGCTCTGACTTCACTTATTGGGTGATCCAGATCTACAGACACACCCTTAAAGGGGCCAATAATGAGTGAGGGAAGTGATTTACTTGATTCTTTAATGCAGTGTGCATGGTTACTGCAAATTCAGAACATATATAAATAAAACTAAATAAAAATACAGTTATTTATGTTATTGTGTTATTGTAAATAGTTCTTGTTTTTGCAGTTATAACAGTTCTGAAAGTCGGGGTGCTGAGGGACCCCTATTTCCTGCATCCCTGCCGACACACACACGTGATGCACACAATGAGGCCACATATGTCCCTTGAAAGTGAGACAACACAAGTACATGCACACACTGAGTTATCTGCAAGGAGGGTATCCCTGTTTGAGGGCAGTCAGTTCACTGGTTATCTCTCCCTCTGTAGAATGAGCACTAGTCTAGGGAGTCATAGGTGGCCATATACCATTACATATTTACCTGTGTTTAATTAAGGTCTGTAGGTCACTAATGTAAAGGTCCAGAGATATAGTACATATTGCGTAGGCCTGAACTATTGTTGTTGAATTTGTAAACGATATATCTCTATGAAAGGTCAGCTTTCCCAGCGCGAGACCAGGCTGGTAAATAAGATAGTCATGGACGAAGGCCCAGGAAGGGAATTTGGGGTCAGAGTGTGGGGACAGTCATTTTTGTGGCACCCCTGTACCAATTAGGTAGAAATGTTTAACATATTTTTACCATTTAGAGAAAACATTATGCGACTGAAATCAAATAGGCATCACTTATGTGTTCAGTGTAACTGAATTAGCAACAGCTGCAACCTGGTAGACTGTAGAAATCAAGAACAGGAACCAGAAGAATGGGAGACATGCAGTGAATAAGAAAGAACAGAGTAACGCACTGCTCCGCTAAAGGAAATATATGCTTTGCCTGATTTAGAGCCTTGTAGTACTTCACTTGAGATAAAAAGTCAAAATATGGGGAAAAAAATCATTTCAAGATACGCTGCAAAAAAAAAAAAGATATTTTGGCAAATAAAATCATCTTAAATCTAAACAATATTTTCTAATATTTAATTTTTTTAGACTGTTATATTTTTTAGATAGTTAGATTGCCGAATATAAGAGTGCTCATTTCTGGATGTTTTAGAATTGATTTCAGTCACATTATTCAAGTGAAATGTAGAAGTGGGGATAATAAAGTAACATATAATATTCTTCAAGAATATCAAGATACTAAGAATATTAAGATATTTTCTGAGATACTAAGTTAGAATTGTGAGATGCTAAGTCAGAATTTTGAGAAAATAAGTAATTATTTGGTGATGCCACGTCAGAATTGTGAGATGGTAAGTCAATTTTTTTAGATGCTAAGTCAAAGGTTTGAGAAAATAAGTAATTATTTTGAGATGTTAAGTCTGAATTGTGAGATGCTAAGTCTGAATTCTGAGAGAATAAGTAATTATTTTTAAATAATAAGTCAGAATTTTTAGATGATAAGCTAGAATTATGAGATGCTTGGTCAGAATTGAGAGAAAATAAACATCGTGTTGAGTTGTTAGGTTACACTTTTTAGAAAAAGAGTTTATAAAGCAGAGAACCAGTTAAAAGACCTGGCATTCCTGTCCAGCAGAAATTGGCATCCACGTTGTTATACTATTCAGAATTACATTTCACGTTCAACTTCCACTGTGCATGAACCTGCTTAGGTCAGGACAGCTGTTCATCAACATGAAATCATAATGAAATATCACGACAATTTCAGATATGAGTGTTTAGCAGTTCAATTCAATCAAATTATCACCAGCTATCACCGCAACCTCCAGGCTGAGTCATACAAGAGAGCTGTATTAACTGGGATGTTCAGTCTCTTCAGGCATTACTACATGCACGTACTGCACACATGCACACACACTCACACAAAGACGGTCCTGTTTTTATTTGTGAGTTCAGAGGCTTAAGTGGCAGTGGGGCAAAGGGGGATCCCTGTCATCCAGTTCACTGCTTATCTCTCTCTGTAGACTGTGTGTATATGTGGTAATTCCCATTAAAACACACATACACACAGTCATTTGCACTCACACTACACATGCACTGTGATCAACTGGGCTGGCTTACAGGGTTCATGTACATACACGCACACACACAAGAGCGTGCATGCACACACAAGCACACACACACACCAAGCTTACTCTTATGTCTCAGTCTGAATGCATAAATCGTTATTTTCTTCAATATAAAATGACTATTATTTCTATTTTCAAAGTAAGATATGAAAACATCTTGCAAGTAGGTCATAATAGAAACATTAATTATATTATTTGGTTCTGCTGTATTTGCATAACCCCCAATAGATTTTCTACAGATGTTCAAATTGTTAACAGATGCTCTGGTGAAGCTCAGTAGATTCTCGGAGGATTTGGACTTGAGTTGGGATAGGGATTAGGGCCAGGTTTAGGGTTAGTGAGAGCTTAAATGCAAGGTAAACCTCTACATAACATCTACAGTGGGTTATTCGTTATAGGTGTCACCCATTATTCGAACCCCTTAAGTTCTAAAGACTTGCCAAGGGATCTAAACTTCTATTATTCACTCAGGTAACTACTTGATTGGATTCATAGTAGTTACTGATAAATGGATACTATTTACAGGTTAATAATTCCAGTAAAGCTGTAAGATTGTTAAACTAAAACTGAAAATGTAGAATAAACACTCCAAAATACACTGACATACTAAAAGTCATGGGATATCAGTAAGTAAATAGATTACAACGTGGTATAAACTCAGGGGACGGCTTGGGAACGCCCACACCTGTATAAGTTGTGAGTTGTCAGCGTGCTCATGGCAAGGTGACGTGAATTACTGGAGTTTGAACGAGGCAATGATAGTGGGTGCCAGACGGATGGGACATTCCCTTTCCTAAGTTGTAAGGGCATTTAACATCCTTCAGTCCACAGGGTCATATGTGTACCCAACATATGACATAGAAGGAGTTACCACCCACAGTGGACAGCGCAGTGGACGCCCATGGGTGCTTAAGGATGGTGACCGGCAGCATTTGGCTAGAACTGTCCATGCAAATAGACAAGCGACTCTGGCAGAAATCACATCCACATTCAATGTAGGAGGCCCCACATGCATATCCCTCAGGTCAGTGCTGCATTCTCTAGCTTCCATGGGATATGGGAGCAGAAGACCCACCAGAGTGCCTCTGTTAACACCACAACGCTGGACACAGCACCTCATCTGGGTTGCTAACCGGACCCTAGATGGCAACATGTGGCATGCTCCGATGAGTCACAGTGCCAGTTGTTTCGGGCTGATGGTAGACTTTGTGTGTGGTGCAGACCCCACCAAGCCATGTACCCCAGTTGTCAACATTATTAATAAGCATGAAAATGTGTGTATTTTTCATATCAAGTGCACTTAAATAAATAAGTATACTTGAATGCACTTTTCTTTCATAGGGTAACCTCTTGGTAAAACTTGCTAACGATGATTAAACTTCGTCTATATAAAGTGAAGTGGTCAGGGCTGCAGGGAAACTTCACCGGGCCAAGTTAAACTATCTAAGCCCTTTTCAATCCAACACGTACAGCTGCCAAGACTAGATTAGTAGTTTGTTGCAGCTACATATGCTGCGTTTCGGACAACGTGTTGTAAGGGGACCGGAAAAATCAGATGACTCAGCAGGTCTGACGAGTGCGCGGGACGTCTCAGCGGCCCGGGGATACTCTTTCATCACTGGCCGGCCGTTCTGCCAGCAGCAGCGGAACAAAAGCTATCCAAATGGTTATGGCTGCAAGGTGTCGCCTTTGTACAGCCACCTTCGGCCTACTAATCTGTTCTTTCTCTGGACCACCTCCACTCTCTCTGTCTCTCTGTATATCTCTCTTGGACTTTATGTCTCTGGGCCCTCTCCTTCTGCCGCTCTCTTTCTCCAATCGGCCTCTCTCTCTTTCTCTCCTGTGGCAGGGAGCACTGAGGTCCCCCTGGCAGATTTGTTGTGAGTGCTGATTGAGTAATCAGGCTTTGTGCAAATTGCACTTTATCAGCTACGTCCGTGGAGGATTTCAGCTGTTTATTTGTGCTTTAACTGACACTGAGCCATTCCGGGAGACGTTTTTACAATAACTGCTGAATCAGCACTGTTGCGATCTGCATAATTAAAAAAAAAAAAGAGAGGGAAAGCGAGAAGGGTAGAGAAAAAGGAGAGAGGGAGGGAAGGAGGCAACTGAGGAAGAGCGTTAGGAAGAGGAAGAAGGAAGAACATGCGTGTTAACCTAACAGCTGGACGTCAGAGCAGATAAATGTAGGTGTTTAGAGGAGCTTGGAGAAGATCTTTGCTCTTTGTTCAGCAAGTACACACAAATAAAACACCTTGTCAGCTGAAGGTGATGCCCTAGAATGCTCTCCATTGATCCTCATTGATGGTTTGTTGCGCAGAAGTGCAGAGGCTGAACAGCTGGACTGCCTAACTGCGCGGGCAAGCCGCCAGCAATGAAAGCATCTGGAAGGTAATTTCAGTGACAGCCAGTAACATTATGAAAGAGGCAGCACAATATGAGCAAACTGAGCGACGCAATAAAGTTGAGCTGGGGTCAGATTTATGCAAATGCGCTGTGACAATGTGTTGATAAAGAAATACACTCATCATCAAAGGAATAGCTGCATAAAAAATTGCACTCTGAAGGAATCGACCGACAGGAATGAAACTTGGTGGGTAGGTTTGACATTGTGAGACATGTGACTGATTCAAGTTTCACACTCAGCTGCGCACGTGACGTAAGCAAGGACGGGCCTTATCACTGTACCTGACTGACCCAACAGCCACAATTACAGACATTCAGCGAGCAGTGATGCCATCTTGTTAGTGCCTGTTAGTGCCAGCACCATTCGCAGACAGCTCCATGGTGCAGAACTACATGCATGCCGACCGTTCCGATGACTGTCCTTAACACCACGTGAACATCACCAAAGACTGCAATGGTGTCGTGCCAGACTTTCATGGAGTGACTCAGAATGGCAGCGGGTCATCTTCAGTGGCGAGTCCCGCTTTTGTCTTGGTGGAGACGACCAACAAATCCATATATGGAGGAACTGTGGTCGGCACCAGATGAATGGTTTGTTGTCACACGTTTAGAAGGCCTGGTGTCACTCCACCTCCACCCCTACCGCACAGTCTGCAGGAACTGTGTGAGAATATTCAAGCTGCATGGGATGGATTATCACAGGACACTAATAGGAACCTCTACAACTCCATGCTGAGACGCCTGACAGGTTGCGTTAACCATACTGAGAGACACACAATAGCATTGCAATCCGTGCAACTATCCTTTGATGATAAACGTAGATTTAGACTGAGGTTAGATTGTAGATTTAGACTGGTATGAGTGCAAAAGAGTTTTTTAGTTTAAAGATTTCTTGTTAGTTTAAAGATGCTATGTTTAAAAAACACTCTTGACGTTCATATGTCTGTCTCTTATAGTAATTGAACAGGTCTATGTATTGGTCTTGCAGTGACTGCTGGTTTATACTGCCTGCCATTCCTTAAAAATGATCATGACAATACAACTGAAATTTGCTGCTTGGCGATGCTTGGTCCATAGCTTTGGGTACTGCCAGTTGTAGCCAGTGGTCTAAAAGCAGAGTAGCACAATTGCTCACTCATGCATTTAGGTGCTGATGTTTTCTCTTATGATTATCTTTTCTTATTGGTTACTTTTTCTTTCTCTCAAAGTTCACTTCATGAGTACTATCCAGCTTTGCCCGGCCCTGACTACACTTCCCAGTTTCACTCCCAGTTCCTCCTCAGTGTGTATGTGTTTAGATGTAGCCAAGGTAGGCTGCATTTCCCTGTCGTCACGTCAGTCCCATTTTGTCACTGTCATTTTATAACTTCTTTTACATCACTCCTGTTTTGAGGGGCTCCTTCAAATGTTGCCAAGAAATGCGCCCTTCAATTCCGAGAATTCCAATGACTCTTCCAGACCTCAAATCACCCTCAGTCCTTTGTAAGAAGCACAAGTTCTCAACCACAGCATCTGTGGTCACTATGCTGCGGCACCTCAGTATGGCATTAAATAGCTGTGTATCATCGCAGTCACGCAAAAGCCTTGCATCTGCAGTAGTTCTGTAGTACTTGCGTAATCTGAAAACACAAATTACCCTTCACAGTCAGTTAATATGGACCACTGGAAAAAATTACTTGGAAAAAGGTTCCTCGTGGTGTCCTGCCCTAATCCATCCCATGCAGCTTGACTATTCTCACACAGTTCCTGCAGATCTGGAAAACTGTATTTACATTGGCTTAGTTAATTAAGGAAGTTTCTTTGCATGCAGCTGACATACCATGGACCTCAAACTCTTCTCCTTCATATACAAATACAGCATTTGCAGAACAGGCTGGTAAAATGCACCGATTCTAAAATACTCATAAATCTTTATGCCCCCAAAATTTACATACAGCAGCTTAGTTTATGTCACCAACACAATGACTAAGGAATTAAGGAACAGGAATGAAAGTGGCAGACGTACCTGCAGCTTATACAGACACCAGGACACCATTTAAGGTGGAACAGAAAATTTGCAAAACAAGCTGGCCAATGAGAAGCCAACTTCAGCTCTGTAACAAGATCCCATACAACTTAAATTTAAAGTTGTCTGTTTGCTCTGCACATTTCATTCTGGACAGGTTCCCAAGCCTTGGATGATACGGAGCACCTTCCCTCAGCGTTTGACCCTGAAGAGACTGAAGAGAGAAGCAGCTCCACCTTTATTAGCATCACCACCCCAACAGCAGCCTGTAAGTAGCAGTCATGCTGTGTGATTGTATCCGTGTTCGCTGGTTGAAGCAGATCATCTTAAACTGAGAGTTTCATATTGAGGAACAACTTTAATCTACTTTGTGTTGATGTCCAGATGGAAAGACAGTAGCTAATATAGGTAATGTTAGAGTCTAGTAACTAGCATAGCTAGCATTGGCTCCAAGTAACTAGCATAGCTAACAGTATGAGGGCGGAGCTTATTTACACAGAGGCTCGTTTTATTCAGTCTATTTACACATGTTGCTTCTGTGTGATCATAGCAGCGTCAACCTGTAAACCAGCCAATCAAAGCAGAGCTCATCTAAATATTCATGAGCTCACAAAAAAAAGGGGAAAAGCTTGTTTCAGTGTAGGACCAAATCATAGGGTGTAAATAGGGATGTCAAACTGTATCTGGCCATTTTTCACCCCAAACCAAAGATCTACCTTCTATGTAGAACCTCAGAGAATAGTTTAAAATGCTGAATACATGTATTTTATGGCAGCTTTAATTTGATTCCTTTAACAGTCAATAAAAATTAAGGGTGCAAAAACATAAAAACAGCAAAACTAAACAGAGTTTTACATGTAAGTAGTGATGCTTTTTAATGAATTGCCTTAAAAACATTAGCAAAACCGAGTGCACATAAAACAGAAACCCTAAACACTAGCACAATGATTATGTCCTACATCCACAACAACAACCAACCGTGTTCACTGTTTCTTCTTTACTGTATCAGTGCAAATAGTGGAGAAAGCAATAGAAGCAGCAGCAAGCTACTCCATGTTTGGTTTATCTGTGTCAACTAGTAATGGGTCAGCCCCTGTTTGTGCGTCGTGATTGTGTAGCATGTGATTCCCCAGTAAAACAGTCAGAACGTGTGAGATAAACATTCTTTTTCTACACTTTTGGGACTTTTTAAAAGTCGCTTCCGAGGCTTAAGTAAAAAGGCCTTAGCTGACATGTTGGTACAATCAACTAAGGCCTTTGTGCATGAGCATATACTGTAAGAGGGGTAGAAAGGTTCTACCTGGGCTTCTGTCTTGACTATGAGACACAAGTTATGTTAATAGCCCAGGTTTTTCTTTAGCGCTCTGTGCAGTCTTTGCAGAGAATACCAGCAGGCGTAATCACTGCCCTGTGTCCATCCTACACTAAATTCAGAATTTCCACATCTGTAGTTTCTATGTCAGAAATGAAAACAAACAAGTTGCTGAGGGGCCTTGCTCTAGTGAGTCACTAGCCAACTGTGATTCAAACAGGCCCGGAACGCAGCTAAAACCTCAATAAGTTTCACAACTTCGGCCACTTTATTCTGCTTCCCTGGCATGTAGTATACACATGGAGTGAAATATTACCATTCGGCTCTTCAGAGTGATGCCCACTTGGATAAAGGACAGTGTAAGTTTACTCACAGTAAGATTTATAGCCACGTTTTAAAATAGAGCAAAGGTTACCCTATGCCGTCAGACTGATAACGAAAATGGATGTGATATGATATGACAATGGGGTGATAAGAATCGGCAGGACAGAGAGATTACTGTAAGATAAGGTAAATAGTCAACTGTTGTGCTAAGGAAATGATGGCAAGAAAAAAGGGTACCTAGTATCTAGTGAGTCACTTCTCATACACTCATCATCAGAATAGTACTTGCACAAATAGCTGCACCCAGAAGGAATTAACCACCAGGAATAAAACTTGGTGGGTAGGTTTGACATAATGAGACATGCAAAAGATTCAAGTTTCGGCCGTGCATGTGACATAAGCAAGGACGGGCCTTATCGCTGTACCTGACTGACCCAACAGCCATGATACCCTCCATGAATCATCCTGTTAGTGTGAATGCACACAAACTGTTACGACTTAACACCACATCAACGTCACCAAAGACTGCAATGGTGTCGTGCCAGACTGTCATGGAGTGGTAGCGGGTCATCTTCAGTGATGAGTCCCGCTTTTGTCTTGGTGGATACTACCAACGAATCCATGTGTGGCGCAATGCCATACTGAGAGGCACTACTTCTGTATGTGTAGCTCAATAAATATTAATCATATCAGTCTAAATGTATCATCATTTATTGTTCTGGGTAACCTTTATCTTCCTTCCCAATAGCACTGCAATCCCACACCTCCTTCTGGGTGCAGCTATTCTTTTGATAATGAGTGTAGTTCTCAGCGTGTGAAAAAAATAAGAGATTACTGAACAGTCCAGTCAGAAATAGCCAGTCAGCTCCACTTGCCCATGCAGATTCAGATTTGTAGTTTTACTATGTAATTTACTATGCACTTTTTCTTGTCTTGTCTCGATTGCTCACCTGACCCAGTACTTGGATGGGATAAACAATCTTCCACAGGATGTCTGTAATATATATGACGCATGGGATCATGACTGTTTTACATTGATATAACCTGAGTTAGTTTTACAAGTCATTTTACAGTCAGTAAAAGCTGTTACCATCTTTACAGATGTGAGTACACACAGCCCGTAAAAAGGCGCTAACGTCAACGACTTAAATGAGACTAAAATCACAGAGATACTCTGATAACAGTTCTACTACCCCCAACTAATGATCACAAAACAGGTGCTATATTCTGGAAGTAGGCCTGGGAAATACAGTGTCTACTTCTGTAAGAGCAAAAAAGTTGCTGGATAAAATTCACTTCATTCAACAAGAACCTTCTGTGCTCAGGACCATAAAACAATTGCTCAACCATATTGTCCATTTCTGGCACCTTTGAATATCGTACTTGTGCTCTTTGCCTTTACTCTGTTATTTGAAATGACAGAAGAAAGCACAGTGAGGGAAGTGACATGAGGACAGGGAACTGGTCTGGCCATTCGAAAAGCTTTACTTTGTTTTGTGTGAGTCACTTGTGTGAGGATTTGGAAGAATGCTTTCAATCTTTGTTTTGGCCTCCTGGCAGAAGTGGTCAGATTTTGCTCGAAATTGTCCATGATGCCATGTTTCCTAATTAGGTTCCCCTGGGCATCTGGAAGCAAACAACACCAATTCAGGACCATGCTTCACAGCATGGGGGTATTTTCTGTGTAACCCCATTACATCTCCATTACATCCTGAAATGCTTGTGGTCAAAGAGCTCTATTTTGGTCTCTTTTGACCACAGAAAGTTACCAGGGGTTCCAGTGATGTTTAGTGAACCTCAGGTGCTTTTAACTGTGGTTTGGTCAGAGCAGAGGCTTGCTTTTGGCAGATCTTCAAAATAGCTGGGTGGCATAAAAGTGACATCTTTAATGGGGTCTGAAACTTGGATCCTAAGTGCATCCCAATAACTTTCAGTTTGAGCCCGACCCGATGTGACCCACAGCACCATTTCTCGAGTGTGAAACTCAGCCAAGCTCAAGAAATTTCTGTTGAAACGGATCCGACCTGGCCCATAAATACCCCAAAATGTCCTGAATAATCCCTAATAAAAACACGCCTAGGATATTCAGTTTGGGCATACTGTTCTCAAGCTGTGCAGTACTGACATTCCATGATGTTAGACTGTTTATACATACTGTATATATACTGCGGTGACTCTGACGTGGTGGTGGTGTGTTAGTGTGTGTGTTATGCTGGTGTGAGTGGATCAGACACAGCAGTGCCACTTCAGTATCACTGCTGGACTGAGAATCGTCCACCAACGCAAACTATCCAGCCAACAGCGTCCTGTGGACAACGTCCTGTGGGCAGCGTCTGGTGGGCGGCATCCTGTGGGCAGCGTCTGATGAGCGGCGTCCTGTGGGCAGCATCTGGTGGGCAGCGTCTGGTGGGCGGTGTCCTGTGGGCAGTGTCTGGTGGGCAGCATCCTGTGGGCAGCATCCTGTGACCACTGAAGGACTAGAGGATGACCAACACTGCACTGTGCAGCAGCAGATGAACTATCGTCTCCGATCTGTCTGATCCACTCACACCAGCACAACACACACTAACACACCACCACCATGTCAGTGTCACTGCAGTCCTGAGAATGATCCACCATCCATTTAATACCTGCTCTGTGGTGGTCCTGTGGGGGTCCTGACCATTGAAGAACAGGGTAATAAAGTATATAGAGAAACAGATGGACTACAGTCTGTACCTGTAGAACTACAGAGTGCTCCTGTATGGTCAGTGGAGCTGATCAAATGGACAATCGATAATGAGTATAGACAGATACACAGAGGTGTACCTATTGACATGGCTGGTGAGTGCATATATATGCTAAATGTTTATTTTATATGATTAATATATCTGTAATAATATCATAAGACACAAATGGGGGCCTCCAGCATGCCAGTTTACGGTTGCTTTAAGGCAATTGAAGCAGAAAGCAATAATAAAGTAAGGAGTACAAATAAAAAACAGCAGGAACTTCAGTACATTTGTTAAAAGTGGGTGGCAAGCTGCAAGAACCCAAATGTGAAATCTGAATCCAACTGGGCGATGCAACCAATATCTACACCTCCTTTCTTTTCATTCTCACAATTGCTAAGGCAAATATTCTTCTTCAGATTTTTTGCCACTTTAACTTCCTATTTGAGTTTTTTAAAGGTGAGCAAATCTTGTTTCATTCATTTGATACAGGATCTAGTAGCCTTACTACCTAGATTTATGTAATTACCCAACCTATTTAAGGGATGTCTGTAATGGTTTAGTAAATCACAGCCAAAAATAGGCTGTGCAAAAACAAGATCCAATTTAAAACAGTTAGTTTAACATACGTCTCATTTAGAAATACATAAGCGGCTATAAGGAAAACTGGATCTTGTCAGGTGAATGAATCTGACATATGTTTGAATTGAAAACTTTTTAATATTAATTTGGAAGACATCTTAGATGAAGCTTATAATGCTCTGTATAGGGGCTTTTTTGAGATAAACTCTCTGGATGGTCCCTAATTCTTGATTTCCTGCTAAAAACTAGGATATAAAGGAAGCTATCAGAGACAATCAGATCCATGCTGTTCAATGAAAAATTTGTATTTTTTCCTGTCATCAGATCTCTTGGTGAAACTTAGGGCATTTCAGCTGAAGGCTGCATTTATCCCATGATTGAGCGCTAGACCAAGCTTGTAATCAATAATGGCACTTACAACACTGAAATCATGAATATAAAATGAATAACAGAAAGGCAGTTTTTGGGCTATCACTTTATTTCGGCGCTGCATCTGCTTTTTTGCTCTCTCAGCTCAGGAAAAAGACCTTAAAAGGGCATAAACTTAGGGAGACAGGAAACATACAGGCCTAGAGAGATCAAGATTCAGGTCTGTCGTATTATCTGTCCACTCAGACCAAACCATCTTGGTGCCAGTCCATCCGTTACATGGTTACAGCAGAGAAAACATGCTAGAAAAGTATTCTAGATGATTAAACACAGCTGTTTAATCCAAATTTCAAGGTCATACAGTTACTACAGTTTCTAAATGTTTTTTTTACCATGTTAGTTTGTGTTACAGATCATATGAAGCATGATCACATCAGACAGGGAAATATATTATTATCTAATCATATCATGCTTCCGGTGAAAGCACTCCCTTAGCTCCGAAACCCTCGCTAATACTGTGTTTCAGGCCCAATGGCAGAACTGAATTATGAGTGAGGCATCAGAAATTTACAGGCAGGTGCAATCACATGGCATAAGAATACAAAACAACTGACAAAACAAATAATCGATCTATTCAAAGGATCTGGAGAGCCATATACCATGTGGGCCACTTGCAGGACAACACATTGCAAAAAATGATGTCTTGGTAGAAGAATGATCTTATTTCTAGTTGATATATCTTAACATTCTCATTTTGAGATTATTTACTTATTCCAGGCATTTTTACATGTTTTTACATGTTTTACATCTTAATAAGATTTTACTAAGTCAAATTTTCTCACAATATTGGCAGATAATTTTGCTTATTTCAAGAAACATTCTTGAAACACACCAAATTATCTGCCAGTATAGTGAGAACATTTGACTTAA
The DNA here is from genome assembly GCA_034552555.1 of Semaprochilodus insignis. NCBI lineage: Eukaryota > Metazoa > Chordata > Actinopteri > Characiformes > Prochilodontidae > Semaprochilodus > Semaprochilodus insignis. The sequence goes on from CM067498.1 coordinate 2,420,513, forward strand.
ATCACTTAAACAAGTAAAAAAAAACCTGTGAAAACATCAAACAATATGCCCTCATCATCAAAAGAATAGCTGCACCCAGAAGGAGGTGTGGGATTGCAGTGCTATTGGGAAGGAAGATAAAGGTTACCCAGAACAATAAATGATGATGAATTTAGACTGATATGATCAATATTTATTGAGCTACACATACAGAAGTAGTGTCTCTCAGTATGGCTAATGCAACATGCCAGATGTCTCGGAATGGTGTCCTGTGATAATCCATCCCATGCAGCTTGAATATTCTCACACAGATCCTGCAGATGGTGTGGTAGGGGTGGAGGTGGAGTGACACCAGGCCTTCTGGCCGCTGACAATGGTGCCTCCACACACGGATCCGTTGGTCGTCTCCACCGAGACAAAAGCAGGACACGTCACTGAAGATGACCCGCTGCCATTCTGAGTCATTCCATGATAGTCTGGCACGACACCATTGCAGTCTTTGGTGACGCTGACGTGGTCATCACGTAGTCCTGCATCATGTAGTCGCCTGCCAATGGTGCTGGCACTAACAGGATGACTCATGTAGGCATCACTGCTTGCTGAATGTCCGCAATCATGGCTGTTGGGTCAGTCAGGTACAGAGATAAGGAAAAAAGCACAGCCGTCCTCCTCCTTGGTAGCGGTGTCTTCTGCCATCCTCCTGATGGGCTGTGCTGGTAAGTCTAATGCACAGTACTGATGCACAGTACTGCTGTAACAGAGTAAGAGTGCGCTCTCTCCCCAAACCTCTGCCAGACCAAACACCAGACACCATTGAAAAGCCAGAAAACTGCAGGTTTATTTACATCAAATGTTCAGTGACAAGCAGGGACAATGTCTTTAGGGACGGAAAAATGCCAAAATAATAAATCAAACAACTAAAGGTTACAAAATCTAACTAAACCTGAAAACTAAAGGAAACAAACATTCAAGAAGTTACCAAAACTCCCTATATTAAAAATGAAGTAAAGGGAAGACTGGTAAGGGTGCTGGACTGGTCTGAAGTCATAGTTTAGATTATTGCCAGATCTCAGATCTCTCATCGATTCCCCAGAGCATGGAAACATGTGCATCCTACATGGGGGACTTTTTCTGTCTCCAGTCTGTGTTTTTATTGGATGATTACAGTCAGTGAGAGGGTACTGTGAAAGGTTGATGAACGCTGATGAACTCAACATCAAAAAAATAGTTGCACAAATAGTTGCACCCAGAAGGAATCAACTTGGTGGGTAGGTTTGACATTGTGAGACATGCGAATGATTCTAGTTTTACGCTCAGCCCCGCAAGGACAGCGCTTATCTCCGTAGCTGACTGACCCAACAACCATGATTGTGGACATTCAGTGAGCAGTGATGCCCTCCATAAGTCGTCCTGTTAGTGCCAGCACCATTGGCAGACGGCTGCACAACGCACATACATGAAGACCGTTACCATGACTGCCCTTAACACCACGTCAACGTCACCAAAGAATGCAATGGTGTCGTGCCAGACTGTCATGGAGTGACTCAGAATGGCAGCGGGTCAATGTCAGTGACCCTTTTGTCTTGGTGGAGACGACCATCGAATCTGTGTGTGGAGGCACCGTGGTCAGCACCAAAATGAACGGTTTGTTGTCACGCGTCATACATCCAGAAGGCCTGGTATCACTCCACCTCCACCCCTACCGCACCATCTGCAGGAACTGTGTGAGAATATTCAAGCTGCATGGGATGGATTATCACAGGACACCATTAGGAACCTTCTTCCGAGACGTCTGGCATGTTGCGTTAGCCATACTGAGAGACACTACTTCTGTGTGTGTAGCTCAATAAATATTGTCCATATCAGTCTAAATTTATCATCATTTATTGATCCTGGTAACCTTTATCTTCCTTCTCAACAGCCCTGCAATCCCACACCTCCTTCTGGGTGCAGCTATTCTTTTGATGATGAGTGTATAATGTTAATGTATATGAATTTTAAAGCAAGTTTTCACATGGACAGTCGATTGGTAACAGGTAGAATAGTGTTATGTGCAGAACTGTTAAGCCTAGTAACAGGTGATAAATGTGGTGATGTGGATTACTTTGGCCTCATGTCTTACAACTCTTCTGAGGGACAAGCTAACACGCGATGGAAAGAAGGCAACAACAAGGTCCAGCCAATAAAGGCGTGTATAGAGGATATACTTCTGTGATCCTCTGCAAGCTATGATTATCCATTAACGCCTTCTCTGTTTGAAGATGTATAAATCACCCTTTACAGACACAGACATGCTGGACACTCGAATGACGGCTGAATGGAATCAGAAGTATTTGGTTAGGTGCAGGAATTTGGTGCTGTGTGGTGTCGGTTGTTGTGGTGACCGGCAGAGTGTTTTACAGCAACACAAGGCTGAGGAACAGGCCCAAGTTCATCAGACTGGCCTAGTTGGGCTGTAGTGACACTCACACACACACATACATAGTGGATCCCAGACACTGTATGGGTCAAGAATTCCCCACTCTCTTAAAGGAGACGGCACAACCTTCACCCTCTTTTTCAAAAATGCTATCCCTACTGCTTCATTACTGAGAGGGAGTCAGAAGCAGAGCTGATAAGATGACGCCCAGAGAGAGAGAGAGAGAGGGAGAGACAGGGGGAGAGACAGAGGGAGAGAGAGAGGGAGAAAGAGGGAGAGAGAGAGGGAGAGAGAGATCTGTAAGAGAGATGAGATGAGTAGATGTTGGGCCTTGCTGTGGTATGTCTGACTACTGAGCCAAAGCTACGGTCAGTCAGCGGGCAATACACACACACACACACATGCTCCCGCACACTCGGACATGGACACAAGTGTGTGCTGGCACCAAGGGAGGGTCAGGCAGCCAGATGTCCCACCAGGGAGAATGATGACCACGCTGCTGCCGCACGACTCAAACAGGGGAACAGTTCAACGCTGACCCTTCAAGATGAGAGAGACAGAGAGAGAGCTGCAGAGATAGAGAGAGGGGGGAGAGGGAGAGAGAGAATTAAAGAGACAGGATGAAAGAGGATAGGAGTAAGAGAGAGAAAGAGAGTGAAGGAAAGAGAGAGTATAGGAAATGAGAAAGAAAAAGAAAGAAGGAAAGTGAGAGGGTTGGAATGACAGAGAGAGAGAAAGAGAGAGAAAGGAAGATAATGTGGGAAGTGAGGGAGTGAAAAAGAAAGAAGGAAAGAAAGAGAGGGTGGAAAGAAAGAAAAAAAGAAACAGACAAGGAAAGAGAGAGTGAGAGAGGGTAGGGAGTGAGAAACAGAAGGAAAAGAGAGAGCAGGTCAGAGTGACAGCAAAAGGGAGAAGGAAAAGGAGAGAGTGGGGAGTGAGAGAAAGAAAGAACAAAAGAGAAGGGAAGAGAGAGAGGGTACGAGTGAAAGAGTGAAGAAAAGAGGATGGGGAGCGAGAGAAAACAATAAAGAAATGAAAAAGGAAGGAGAGAGAGAGAGAGAGAGAGAGAGAGAGAGAGAGGGGTTGATGGGCAGATGCGATAGGATGACAGAAGTGGAGGACACAGGCGAGAAAGAGAGAGACAGAGATGCTTAGTTCTTTTGCAATGGCCCTGTTCAGAGTGAAGGGAGTGTTTACTCCTGGGGGACTCCAACAAACACAAGCAGAGCAGCAGGCCTAACTCACAGTGATCACACACTGGCAGCGTCCAGGCCACCAGGGTACTCACTATCCTACACCGGCCCCAGCTTACTGCAGCGTACTGCAAAGTCATCACATCTGATGAAGTCTGCAAATCATAAGTCCTTTAAGATTTCACATCTGTCATCTATATAACCTGACACCATCGATTCGTTACATAATGGCTAAATTATACTGCATGCACGTTTTAACATCAGCACTACTTGATTACTGTGCAGTCCATTATGTCCAGTAAACATATTCACCCCCAGCACCTCACACTGATTTCTAGTTTAAACCACACCCACTTTTGTTTTACCTGATTCCATTTTTGTTGTTGGCTCGTATTGCTACCAGTTTCTCATTAAACATTCACTCACTGTAAAGAGCAGCTGGAAATGCTGGAGTGTTTAAACACCTCAGGGTCACTGCTGGACTGAGAATCGTCCACCAACAAAACTATCCAGCCAACAGCGTCCTGAGGGCAGCGTCCTGTGACCACTGATGAAGGACTAGAGGATGACCAACACTGCACTGTGCAGCAGCAGATGAGCTATCGTCTCTGACTGTACATCTACAAGGTGGACCAGCAAGGTAGGAGTGTCTAATAGAGTGGACAGTGAGTGGACACAGTGTTTAAACACTCCAGCAGCACTGCTGTGTCTGATCCACTCACACCAGCACAACACACACTAACACACCACCACCACGTCAGTGTCCCTGCAGTGCTGAGAATGATCCACCACCCACATAATACCTGCTCTGTGGTGGTCCTGTGGGGGTCCTGACCATTGAAGAACAGGGTAATACAGTACACAGAGAAACAGATGGACTACAGTCTGGAACTGTACAACTACAGACTGCTCCTATATGGTCAGTGGAGCTGATAAGACAATTAGAGTATGAGTGTAGAAACAAGGAGGTGGTTTTAATGGCTGATTATGGCTGATCGGTGTATGTCTGTGTGGTAATGTTTCAGTCACGCATGCACGCACACAGTTAACCAAANTGCTCCTATATGGTCAGTGGAGCTGATAAGACAATTAGAGTATGAGTGTAGAAACAAGGAGGTGGTTTTAATGGCTGATTATGGCTGATCGGTGTATGTCTGTGTGGTAATGTTTCAGTCACGCATGCACGCACACAGTTAACCAAACTCCACCTTTTGAGTTTTTGGGAAAAGTACTTTTTCTATATAACACATGAACGTAAATATATGAGGAAACAAACCAAAAAAATTACCCCAAAAGAAACTTTTGACACCTCAGGAAGATTTCCGAGGACACTGGGTCCAAGTATAACAGAACAAGCACACACAGTGTTTATGGAGCTACCACAGACACACAGGTGCAGGAGCGGATGACAAAAATAAACTACAGTGTAAGTTGGAGTTACAGTTGCTGCTGCAAATATTGCATTTACTTTCCACAGCTAGTAAACAAAGTGTGTTAGCAACTTCTAGCTGTAATATGTATTAGTGCTAACAGGCCCACAGCAGGGATGACATGGCAGGTTTTGATTTCCCACAGTGCACTGCTGCCCACTGAGGGCGCATCTCTTGCTTATTGTGGCACTCCAGTTAGAAAACACACACAGCACAGCACTTTCACACACTAACCACAAGTGCGACACAAGGACACACCGCTGACCTCCGCTATGCAGGACTATAATGAACATTAACAGCTTCTACAAGATCACAATCAGCAAGAGCTCCATTTGCCATTAATTCACATGATCATATGCTACATGGTCATGCATTCTTGATATAAAGACCAAACAAAATAGTTAATGAAGACACATGATGACCTATAAATGTCAAAAGATAAAGAAAGAAATGTAAGGGTCTGTGTTTAACTTGGCATGATAAAACTGTACATATGATATCAGTGCTGTGGTACAAATAGTTAAATAACTAAGCAAGTAATAAACTGCATTATATACAGTCTATGCACGCTCATCATCAAAAAAATAGCTACACCCAGAAGGAGGTGTGGGATTGCAGTGGTATTGGGAAGGAAGATAAAGGTTACCAGGAACAATAAATGATGATAAATGTAGACTGATATGGACAATATTTAATGAGCTACACATACAGAAGTAGTGTCTCTCAGTATGGTGTTGGGCCGCCATGTTTGCTAGTGCAACATGGAAGACGTCACTCTTCAATGGAGCTGTAGAGGTTCCTAATGGTGTCCTGTGATAATCCATCCCATGCAGCTTGAATATTCTCACACAGTTCCTGCAGATGGTGCGGTAGGGGTGGAGGTGGAGTGACACCAGGCCTTCTGGACATGTGACATGTGACAACAAACCGTTCATCTTGGCGCCGACCACAGTGCCTCCACACACGGATTCGTTGGTCATCTCCACCAAGACAAAAGTGGCACCCGTCACTGAAGATGACCCGCTGCCATTCTGAGTAACTCAATAACATGCCAGTCTTTGGCGATGCTGACATGGTGTTGAGAGCAGTCGCAGTAACGGTCTGCGTGCATGTAACCCAGCGCCGTGCAACCATATGCCAATGATGCTTGAAACTTGAATCATTCACATGTTTCACAATGTCAAACCTACCTACAGCAGCAGATGAGCTATCGTCTCTGACTGTACATCTACATGGTGGACCAGCAAGGTAGGAGTGTCTAATAGAGTGGACAGTGAGTGGACACAGTGTTTAAACACCCCAGCAGCACTGCTGTGTCTGATCCACTCACACCACCACAACACACACTAACACACCAGCACCACGTCAGTGTCACTGCAGTGCTGAGAATGACCCACCACCCACATCATACCTGCTCTGTGGTGGTCCTGTGGGGGTCCTGACCATTGAAGAACAGGGTAATAAAGTATACAGAGAAGCAGATGGACTACAGTCTGTACCTGTAGAACTACAGAGTGCTGCTATATGGTCGATGGAGCTGATCAAATGGACAATGAGCGTAAAAACAAGGAGACGTCCCTGATGGAGCAGCCGGTAAGTGTATATGATAGATTAAATGTACTTTTTCAATCTTTTTGTAAGACTTTGTTCAATTGGTATAACTAATGAAGCCCAAATGAACACATAACATGTACTGCATAATTACCCTCAGGCTCTTCTATGCCTTCAGAGAAGGCCTAATGATTTCTGGGAACTGAATAACACATAATTTTTCTCAATGGTGTCCTGGTAGATATATAGCCTAAGCTAGCACACTCATCAGTGCGGGCCCTCAGAAGCTGGGCAAACTGTCCAACGCAGCATATTAACCATCAACACAACAAGTAAGAGACAGGGGAACCAATTTCCAATGGGTGGGACCAATTTAATGTCACACAACGCTTCTAGAAGTCCTAAACACGTCACTAACTGTGAATAAAACCAGGCTCTACTCTGGTTTCAGTCAACTGTGAGAAATGGAAAACAGCACTGACCACACTATGCCAGGGCTCTTCACAGAGTCACTGCAAAACTGCAACAAGTTTCAAGAATATGACAAGTTTCAAGAGTCTTTAATCTAGAGCAGTTCGAACATAAGCTTAGTGCTAACATGCTACTAGAAATCCAACAGGGAGACAAATGAAAACTGGCATATTATCATAGAGGGTTGTTTTATTTGATTCCTGGACCGTAAAGTCCAAACTTTACGCCTAGCTGTAATAGTCATGGTTCGCCGCTGTTAAACTGTTCATGAAATCTGCACAAAACTACAAATTTCTTGCAGCCTTCACACATTCTGGCCAGCATTCTGACCATTAAAGGTCTTGACACTTTCTAAATCACTCTCAGATGTTGCCGTAAGTATAACTGCACTTAGTATAACTGTTAGGAACTGTGTGCTCTAACATACATATTCATTTGCACACCGTGAGGACCAAAACCTGTTCATATACTCACATTGTGGGTATCATCCTTGTTGGATATTATATACATATTCAGTTGTAAGGTCAGGGTAAGGTTAAGGTTAGGTTAGGTTAAGGTCAGGGTAAGGTTAAGTTTAGGTTAGGGTAAGGTCAAGGTAAGGTAGATTAAGGTTAGGTTAGAGTAAGGTCAGGGTAGGGTTAAGGTTTGAATATCATTAAGATTGGAGTAAGGGTTAGTATTAGGGGTTATGCTAATAGTAGTTCTGGTTTAGGTTTGCGTATGGTTAAGATTAAGATTAGGGTTAGAGTTAAGATTAGGAGTTAGGCTAATAGTAGTTCTGATTAAAGTTTGGGTATAGTTAAGATTAAGATTAGGGTTAGGGTTAAGATTAGGGATGAGGCTAGTAGAAGCCCTCTCCAAAACAAATACCCAACAAAGACAGAAATACCAGTTACATGCATGTGTATGAAAAATGAACACAGATCCTGTCTCATAATTAGCTGAGTTTGTGGAGGGAAATGATAACAGCATGGATAGTGAGCCAGGGAAGGAATCCGGAAAGAGAGGTGATGAAGTAGTGGAAGACAAATTGAGAAATAATTAAGAGTAGTAGAGAGTCCAGAAAAAAGGAAGTGGACAGAGTGATGGAGAAGCCAGCAGGGAGGACGAGAGAGAGCATTTCACTGCTGGTGGATAACCACAGGGGCTATCACACACAGGCTACTTCAGCCCAGAGGTACAAAATTATATGTGTGTGTGTTCAAAACAGAATTAATTAAGCACTTCCAGAAGATGCACTCGCATGCCAGATGGAGAGCCAGGAAGGGAGTGAGGGAAAGAAAGTAAGAGATGAAAACATTACATGCAGAGTTCATCCCGAGCCGAATGACAGGACAAATGTTTTTGGCTTTGTGTTTCCAGGCCTTAATTGAACACAGTGTCCGGGATGTGACCCAAAAACCCTGCTCTTCTGCCGCTTTCCAGCTCTATCTCAGTGCAGCGCTGAAAGCCAAAGAGCTCCGCAATGTGGCACAGAACATCAGAAAGCAAAAACACACCCTTTCTCTGCTCCTGCTCCTCGCCAAGTCCAGCCAGGGAGTCATTACGGAGCAAATGTTGTTCTTAGAGCCACTGATTTCACTTTATGGCCTGAGGCGTGCACCAGGGAAGGCTTTTAGGCTTTTGCTAGATGGAAATGCATTGAAGCTCCAGATGCAGTCTGGATTTGTTCAGCCTGTGAGGTGGAGCTTTATATGTACAGCAGTGTATGAGGGGTTGTATGGGTTTGTATTAAGGATGTGCACGGGTACTCAGTAAACTAGACATTCATTTCATCTAACATTGCATATATTATGATACCCATGTTTCAAAATGCCCTGTTATCTTCATCACTACTTTCCAAAACCACTGCAGCAACTTCAGCAGGTGCAAACTTTTTTTGCATGCCATTTCTCTGACCTTGACTGAATGAAGAATGAAGGGTATCCAACATGATGGGTAAAACATGAAATTTCTAGCTTAGTGCTCACATGCTACTAGAAATCCAACAGGGACACAAATGAAAACTGCCATTATCATTGAATCTAAGGTGTCCAACAAGAATCACAAGTCCTTGTGATTTCCTGAGTGTCCATTGGTCTTACATGGACGGACACACAAATCCACCAATTATACATGGTGAGAGAGGTAGAAGGTGTGTATGTCAACCCTTATTCACAGGCTCATAACTCTTGCTGGTAGTCATACATGAAATAAAATTAGGTATGAACGCTGGCTTGGGCTCAAAGCGAGTTTTAGACTCTAACCCTCTTGTCTAGTACAAGAAGGTTAGAGTCTAAAACTCGCATTGAGCCGAAGTCACTGAGGTTACACTGAGTAAATAAATCTGTAACTGTAACATTGAGCCAGATTAGCTGGCCACTACAGCTGTAACAGCACTGTTTCACTAGCTGGAATACTTCTATCCAAACTATATAGACGCCAAGCACTTCAAGTTGTTTTGAACACTTTTTACAGCATGAATTTCCACCAGACTTAAGGTTTTTTCTTAATAATAAAATGTTTGTTATTTAAAAGGGTATCTAAACTGATGTGAACTACAGAAGGACAGCGTTGCAGTATGGACTGTCTGTAGTTTCTTTATTTACTGTTTAGATCAGAGCCCCAAAAAACAGGTTTTCACTTGCCTCAAGTCTCAATCCTGAGCCAAGTGATTCAGTGAGCATATGACTAGTGATGGTGCCTAATCTTCTGTGTTTAGTTAGATGAGAGTGGCCAGAGTTTTTCAAGGGCCCAGTCATGTGAGTGTGTATGAGAATGTGTGTATGTGTATGGTGTGTGTGTGTGTGTGTGTGTGTGTGTGTGTGTGTGTGTGTGTGTGTGTGGAACCAAACACTGTGAACAGAGCCACAGCGGGAGGTTTGGGGAGTTTGAAAAAGATGACAACACTTCTTTGGCTCAGATAGATGGTTCCACATGTAGTATTAGCTCGTTATCTCTATCTACACCTCCTTGCAACATGGATAGGACACACACACACACACACACACACTGTTTCCTCTGGAACAAGACTCACACACACACACTTACCTCTACCTCTAACGGACTCCTGACCACTTCCCTCCTGGTATCTCCTGGAGCAGAACCTGTAAAGCATGTGCTTTATCAGTGAGCTCCTGAGCCATGGTCAGTACAGTCAATGTCTTATGATTACAAAGGCTGCACGGGGAAGTGATATGGAGACGTGACCTCTCTCAAACTGATTAAGGGTCAGTTTTCCAGACACAGGTTGAACCTTGTCCAGGACCACAGCTCCATATTACAGAGCAACACTTTGCCTGCCAAACAAGCCCAATGACATGCAATAAACAGTACCACACTATTATAGTCATCTGTTAGTTGTAATCATCTATTAGTTTATCTCCGTTGATTTGCCACAGTTCTGCAAACTAGCTAGCCAGTATCTCTTGGATGGTGGGGTTCCACATCTGGATTTTTAATTAAACAGCACTCAGCAAACACACAGAGCAATCATTTCAACTAAAATGTTGTTCCAAACTGTGCATTTCAAATACACATCTCATTTATTGTAATTAAGGATCACATATTGCAATAAACAAATAAAAATATACCGGTATTGATTAGCTGATGCAACTACTGCATTTTACCATTCGCTGAAAGGAGGATATGATATCCTATCTGAATCTTAAGCAGCACTGTAACAGCAAACTTAAATATCAACATTAGGACTGTACAAACACCCACTGGGAGGATCGCTTACAGTACTGGCAAGAGCAATCTAACAGTACTGTAAAACAATACTCACTGAATGTTGTACAGCTCTCCTGAACTGCATACTGTGTGATGAAATTCAAGGTTCTTTAAGCAGTAACGCTTTTAGTGGCAGCTTGAGGAATAAGAAAATGCATTTTAAAATGTATTTGGAAAAATAAAATGTCCCGGTGATACACAGACAACTTGATCATTCGGAACTTGTATGATGTGTGCAATGCTGATGTATAATGATGTGTGTGGGTTTACTGTCTAATGTGTATATTCATGGTATTTAAGTACTGCAAAGGGACTAGGCATCTAAGATTATCACTCACATTTACACAGGTGTGAAGGTGCGTAGTCTCTTGCAGACCTTAAATGTGACAATAAACATGATTTAAAACATGATTTGGTTTGACTTGCTTTCACAGAAACAAAAGTGCAATTCATTTCACAGATATACCTAAAGTGCTGGGTCTAAATCCACTTTTCATTCATTTAAATAAATTAAAAATTGGACAATTAAAAATTGGAATTCAGTATCAAATCAGGAAAGTCAGGAAAATGGAGATTGCATGCATTTTGACAGCAAAAATTAATTTCAGATTTTTTTTAGTTTTTTTTTTTTTTATCAACACTTCGCCATTATTACAGTGCCCACTCTTTTTGGGAGTCTTGGAACAAGTTTGTCATAGAAATCTGCAGGGATATTTTTCTACACTTCAAAGTTCAGTCTTAGAAGTTGGTTGCACGTTCTGCTTCTCATGATTCCAGTAATTCCAACACATTGAGTGATGTTGAGGGCTCTAGGTGGACAGTCAATTGTTCTGAGAACATCAGCAGCTTCTTTGTTTCATCTACAAGTATTCCTCCTTTTTCATCTACGTGTTATTCTCAGTGAGGTCTTCTTGACAGTTTCACATCCTTTCAGACCCATAGCAGTTCTCTTCTCACTGTGGAATGATGAACAGAACCACCTCTGGGGTTTTTTCAAATCTAGACTAATGCTGCCTTCACGTGCTTCACATGCATCGGAATTATGGGCAATATGAATTCCCCACTTGAAAGGTGCACATAAACATATCCTCAGGTTGCAGTTTCTAGTGGGAAATCATGGAAATTTAGAGACAGTTTTGATTCCTGAGTCCCTGAGTTGAGGTGGCCTGCAACCTTTCAACATGGTGGAGAAGAGGACAGTCTCAGTGTTGGTGTCACACTTCCGGGTTCTCCTCCTGCCTCTGACACTCTGAAGTACAATAGTTAATAGTTAATACTAACAATAGTTAGTATTTGCCATCCCTGCATGATGTGATCCCCACGTGTTTCCAGTCCATCAATCACAGCCACCTTCCCGTTCTGCCTTGCTCGAGTTCTAACCCATCTCACCTGTTGCTCATTATGTCTCCCTGTATGTATACCAGTCTGTTTGCTCTCCTTCCGTGCAAGGTATTGCCAAGTTGTCTTACTGAGCGTCTTACTGTACTTTACTGAAGTATTTACTGAAGTATTTCCATTCCACTCCACTACATTATGTGAAATTTGTCGTTCATGTGTGCGTAAATACGTAACATGCCAAAAGGAAACAAGCTTATTCATGGATTCTTAGCATTCATGGAAATGTCCATTTCAGGCCTGGACTACTTCAAGGACCACCTGGAGGAAGGCAGGTAAAGCAGGATGGGGTTAGTAAACACTGACTGACAATCACACATCAAAGCATCAATGAACAGATAGAACATACTGTTCCTGGCTTTGTGGGTAAACAGACCACAATATAGAAATATGTACACATGCACATGTGACTGGCGAGTGTCTTTTCCTGAACTGATACAAACTCTATTTCCATTTATAGTAAATTTGTTTTGGCTAGTTTAGATTTATGACCTACAGATGGACTATAACAAAGGAGAACTCATTTGTGAACCAGTTTAAAGCAAGTTTTATTATTAAGCTTAAACTTGTAACTAAGTTGCAAATAAATCTTAAACCGAAACTTTGCTTGTTTGCAAAAAGTGATTTTATAGTTCTAGCTAATGGAACCTGTTCTCCTTCAGCGTTGTGTGCTTATGATCATTAATCAAAGACCTAATTAATGACCTTCTATGAAAAGAGTCTTGTTCCAGAAATGATAATAGGACATTACAGCCATAATAAATCATGCTACTGTTACTCTCCATACTTAAGTACATTTGAAGGTAAATACTTTAGTACTTTTACTCCAGTGGAGGTCTAAAGGGAGGAACTTCTACTGACACTGGAGTAATATTGTACCTTGAGTATGACTACTTTAACTCAAGTACATGGTTTGTGTACTTCATCTACCACTGGCAGCCTCTGACTTCTGTACAGTCTTGTACTGTGACCTTAGTTGTCAGAAATGTGCTAAATCGTTTAAAGAAACCTCAGTTGTGAGGTCATTCATAAAATCTACTTTGTATGAAGCTTCTGTGCCGTTTTATTTGGTTATCTATCTGTACTTCGTTGGCGAACGCAAGTATGGCAGTAATGCTGCCTGAATTCAAATTGCCTCGTAAGTTATTTTCACAAGTTCCACGACCAAGCCAAGCCGGTTTCATAAGCGTTATCTGGGCAAAGTATAGAAATGAGAGAGAGAGAGAAAGAGCGCCAGAGTGAGTAGGGGAGAGATAGAGAAATAAAGTGAGCTTATAGAATCATCCTCGCTCGCTGCGGCTGTCAGTAGGCCAGCGAGAGTTCCAGGAGAGCGCTTGGGCCATCTCTGAGTTATATTACACCAGAGCCTCATTCGCGCTAATCCAGTGCAGAGCTCACACCATTTAGAGAATTCCTCCTCACCACTGTGATCAGAATTAGATTGCCATTTTCCACTTGCACAGTAAATTACACATACAGTTGCATGAAAATAAGCCCCTTCCAGGTTTCCCAGATGATTTAGGGTGAGATTGAGGGGCTAAAAGGAGCTAAATTAGTTTAAGGTGAAATATTGGGAAATAATAAGAGGAGCGCAGCCTGTCTGGTGTTCCAGGGACGCCAGTCACACCGTGATTTAGGAGGGCTAACTGCTTCAGGATGGTTCTGTAATGCGATGTATTTATGCATATGAGGATTCTGGGTCTAGCCTGAATAGCAGTTCCAACTGGGACCGCAGCAGCTCTGTGGGCTGGGCTTCTGAAGTAGGCATTGGAACAAGGCGCAGAAAGAAAGATACTCGTGAGCACCACGAGCCAACGGTAAAAGGCTGTAGGATTCAGAGCCCTTCCCCGATCAGTTATGCAACAGAACAGGGTCAGGGTCGTGTGTCATGATGATGAACATTATGGTTGTTTTCCTACAGATCCTTCCATCAAAATGCTAGCTCTGCTGACTTAACGTAAAGAAACCACCATTGTTATTGAGCAACCAGTTTACCACAGAATGACACAGGTATGAACATAGTGTTGTCAAGTGTAACACACACCGAGCTCTCAGACTGGGTCACTGTATTGCCGACCAAACTGTCTTACAATACAAATCAACTTGAATAAAATGAATAGACATAAAGATCTAATATTATATCTACACCAATCAGCCATAACATTAAAACCACCGCAACATATCTACTCTATTCAGGTTATCAGCTCCCCTGACCATATAGGACACTCTGTAGTTGTACAGTTACAGACTGCAGTCCATCTGTTTCTCTGTATACTTTATTACCCTGTTCTTCAATGTTCAGGACCCCCACAGGACCACCACAGAGCAGGTATTATGTGGGTGGTGGATCATTCCCAGCACTGCAGTGACACGGATGTGGTGGTGGTGTGTTAGTGTGTGTTGTGCTGGTGTGAGTGGATCAGACACAGTCACAGTGCCTCACACAGACCTCAGTGTCACTGCTAGACTGAGAATAGTCCACCAACCAAAACTATCCAGCCACCAGCGTCCTGTGGGCAGCGTCCTGTGACCACTGATGAAATACTAGAGGATGACCAACACTGCACTGTGCAGCAGCAGATGAGTATGTCTGCTTGGGCCACTGTTTCAGTGACATAACACTACCTTGTTACGGTTTATCAGCTACTCTACCCACCTTTGAGATAATAAGCAACAGCACCTAAATTACTCAGTAGGCCTACCAAAGTGTAACATATAAATGGCAACATAAAGTAACAGGAACAGAGAGAGGGTGTCGGAGAGGTGCTGGAAAATTCTTGCAGTATTTCAGATTTTGATCCGGATGAGCAGTTAATGGAAGGAAATCTGAGATTCCTGGGCCAAAGCCAGCAAAACCAAATGCATTAATCTGTAAACAGCTGTCAGAGTGCCACACTCCCATCAACACTAACACAAGTAACCTGAGCTTCTTCTCATTTTACAGGCCTGCTGAGTGTCTCTCCGCCTCCTCAATAGTCTCACAGTGTAATCTTCACTCCGTCACCCAATTACATATTAACTTATAATAAATAAATCACTGCTGTAATCGTTTAGTAACTTTATTTTTAATGCAGTTTGTAATCCTACATTCATTTCAATACCCTCAACAATTCCCCAACAACAGCTTATGAAGTTATAAATCATTCCAGCTCAATTGTTTTAGTTCGTTTTCATTATAAAAGGTATATCATATATCATATAGGCCTATATATCAGTCTTAGGTTCATATATTTTTTAGTAGTCACACTACCATATCAGTTTCTCATCGCAAACTAAAAATATCGCAATTTCTCATTTTCTTACTTTTTTCTCACTTTTTATTTTTCATTTAGTTCAATATAATTTTTTTTTTCCACAAATGTTTCTTTAACGCTTCCACCAAAACAAAACTGTACTAAACTGTCCTCTTATGCCAAGTGTAGTTGATTAGCCAACATCTGTTTGGTGTCTGAGGTTTCTTCTTTAGTGCTGCAGAAGCTAATGTAGCTAAACAGTAATGAAAGCTTGTTGCCACCAGGTTAGCCAACTTGCCTCAAACTGTGTTGAGATGGGAAATAATGCTTTTCAAGTAAAAAATAAAATAAAATATGGCATTTCTTTGCTAATTTGTGTGCACAGGTTCTATTTAATTGCTTTGTTTAACATAAACTGTGAGATAAAACTTTATTGCATAGACCACATTTTATATTTAGGCCACATGTATATGTAGCAAACATCTGTTTGGTGTCTGGAATTTTTCTTCTTTAGTTTTGCGGATGCTAATGTAAACTTGTAGCTGACAAGTTAGCATTGTGCCAACTTGCCTCAAACTCTGTTGAGATGGGAAATAATCTCATTTAGACTTCCTTATATGCTTTCTGACAATGTACGACATACCACTGTCTTTGGAAATGAAGAAACATATGGCCAAAAATCAGGTTTCACTGTGTTAAGATGCTGATTAGCCAACATCAGTTTGGTGTCTGATGTTTCTTCTTTAGTTTTGCCGAGGCTAATGTAGCTAAACAGTAATGAAAGCTTGTTGCCATCAGGTTAGCATAGTGCCAACTTGCCTCAAACTGTGTTAAGATAGGAAATAATGCTTTTCAAATTAATAAAAAAAAACTAAATTCTGGCATTTTTCTGCTGATTTATGTGGACAACTTCTATTTATTTGCTTTGTTTAACATAAACTGTGAGACAACACTTTATTGTATAGGCCACATTTTCTATATAGGCCACATTTTCTATATAGCAAACATCTGTATGGTGTCTGACGTTTTGCAGCAGGAGGCTACTGTAAGCTCTTAGCCACCAAGTTAGCATTGTGCCAACTTGCCCCAAACTCTAGTGAGATGGGAAATAATCTCAATAAGTCTTGCCTATATGCTTTCTGACAATAAATAACATTCCACTGTCTTTGGAAAAGAACGAACATATGACCAAAAGTAAGGGTTCAGAGTTTTTAGCTATATGCTACTGATGTTTTTTGTTTTATAGCCATGCAGGTCTAACGGAAATTACTCAACAACATGTTCTTTCTGATTTAGGTAAATAAGCTTTCATGGCTTGTTAGCTACATCAGCCTCACAGCTCTAGTGCCAAATTAAAGAAGAACACTGTGGGCACCAAACCTGTCTAGACTGGTATTTTGTTTTTAATTCAGCACTTTTATAGACTAGATTTAATATGCCCTTTACTTTTATTTTATTGTCATCCTCAGTAATGTTCCACCACCCACCTCTGCTCCAGGCCAAGTCGCTCAGGATCACAGTGGTTGGGGGAGTGGACAGATAGGGCAGCAGAGGGGTGTGCAGAGCTGATGGGGATGTTGCAGCGGAGCAGGGGATCACGGGCTGGATTTACAGACTTTGGCGTGCATCGCGCTGCCTCTACAGCTGCCTTATCTACTGCCAGAGCCCAGAGCCACTGGAGCTCGGGGTGAGCTCAGGACATGCACGCGCTCGCATGCACTCAAGCACATCCACAGAAATGCACAAATGCACATGCATACAGTGCCCTCCCGAATTATTGGCACCCTATGCAAAGATGAGGGGAAAAAAAGGTCAAGATAAAAAACAGCCTTTTACCATTACTTCGTCAAGACTTGTTAGGATGCAACAGTGCCAATAATAGGGACGTGTTTTTGAGGAACGGAGGAAGGGAAGGTTAGTTGTTTTGCTTTTGGTTTTCAGTTTTGCTTTTATTTATTTATTTATTTATTCATTCATAACCACACTGAAAGACTGATTTTCACTGAAAGGCTCATTTATTGAAAGAAGACATTTTCATGGCCTTTTTCTTCTTAGCTATACCAAGTCGTCAATAATTCTAGACTGTGTGTCATACACATACACATGTCAGCACAACTAAACATGTCTACGCATACATTACATTGTATAATTATTGCTGGATATACTTTAAAAATGTTTCCATTTCACTTTAGATGAGCATGGGGGATCAGAAGCAACAGCTGTCTTAATGTCAGAGATTTACAACATGACCTAATTAAAAAACAGCTATATGCAACATTATATTATACTGTGTATTGTATAACAGTTATATACAGTTATATGACTGGTCAAATTAAAAAAAGGTTCTCATATATGGTATTTTTGCTAATATGCCAATTTTTGTGCACAAGTTCTATTGATTTGCTGTGTTTAACAAAAAAAAA
>CM067498.1:2438466-2471849 GCA_034552555.1 Semaprochilodus insignis
GGATTTGGATCAGTGCAACTAGTAAGCATCTTCATAGGTAATAATAATAATAACAATAATAATAATAATAATAATAATAATAAATGTTTTTAATCATGACCCCTAAGCCTCAAGCCTTGTTTTAAGATGATTGAACTCTATTCACTTTAACTTGTTTTATGTCATTTAAGCTAGTCATATTTTCTCAGTATATATCAATACATATTCATATTCATCATATGTAAGAGATTAGTCTTGCCCTTTTTATTAATGTGTTATAATTGTTTATTAACGCTTTTTAATACTAGTAAAGTGTTTATGGGCTAACTTGTAACCTTCAATAAACCAATTTTAAACCATTTATAAACTGGTTATAAAGGTAGCCTTATTCTAAAGTGGTACCGTTAATGATTTTAATCATAACCCATGATCCTCAAGCTAGCAGCCAAGCAAACCTTGTTTTAAGATGATTCAACTGTATTCACTTCAGCAAAATTATCTGCCAAAACGTGACATCAAACTTTACTACATAGGCCATATTTTTTATTTAATTATATTATATATTTTATTTAATTATATTTTTTATTTAACTGACAATATGTCAGTTCAGGAAATAAAACATACTTGTGCATTTAAATATGGGAGTGTTTACTTATTGTCACAATCAACAAAACATGTCGTTTAACCAAGGTAACCCAAACTTATGCATATAACTGTTTTCGACCACAAGGTCTGTGTGACAGGGCATCTCAAGCAAGAGGCCTGCACTTGATTTCATTTGTCTTTGCAAAACACAGTCCAGATCCGAATCTGTTTTCTTTTGAAGAGTGTGAAAATCCACAAATCTAAGTCAGTGACTGGAATCATCCCTCAGTAGAAAAAGACAATAAACAATAACTCGCTTTTATTTTCATTTGTACAATATGTGCGGCACTTTGTCTGTTAGATAAAGGGCAGCTGGTAATGGAGAGGCTTCAAAAGAAGCATTTAATAATAGTGTTTTTAGTATCATGTACACATGCAAAATTCAAATTACCAGAGGACTAAAGAGGACCACTACTGAAAATACACTATAATACTTTTTTCAGCAACACTGAAAATACATGCATAGTGCATTATATAGCATACATTATAATACTTGGCATTAGCTTGTTTAATGTCTCTTAGGTTTTATAATGGCATACATAATACTTAATAATGCAACGAGTATACATCTTTACTATGTCAGGTTTCATGACGCCTTATAATATCTACCCATAAGAACACTGTAAACACTAAAGCCGTAATCCACCAAGTAATGCAACACTTTATAGGGGGTTATGTCAGGTCATTACAGGCTCTAAGTGAAGTGAGTTGTTTTTATGTTTAAATGGTTAGCAAATTTCATTTCAGTTCATAATACCTTATAGAGCATTATAAGTGGTCTTTACAGGCTCTAAGTGATACCATTATACCTTATAGAGCATTACAAATGGTCTCTACAGGCTCTAAGTGAAGTGATACCATTATTCCTCATAGAGCATTATAAATGGTCTTTACAAGCTCTAAGTGATACCATTATACCTCATAGAGCATTATAAATGGTCTTTACAGGTTCTAAGTGAAGTGGTACCATTATACCACATAGAACATTAGAAATTGTCTTTAAAGGCTCTAAGTGAAGAGATACCATTGTACCTCATAGAGCATTATAAATGGTCTTTACAGGCTGTAAGTGAAGTGATACCATTATACCCGATAGAGCATTATAAGTGGTCTTTACAGGCTCCAAGTGAAGTGAGATTGTCTAACTGGTGATATGGGACATACAGTGTGAATATTCTGCTCTGCTTATTTAAGACTTGAATAAGCAACGCTTGTTTAAAGCCATAGCTGGCCTAGTCCAACATTCATGCTTATAATGCTCTTATGAACATATATTATAGTGCATTATAAAAGCTGCCATTATAAAGTTGCATACTCTTGCTGTATAAAGTGTTATGCATGGAATTATAACTAGTTGTAAATACTATGTATGTCTTATAACAGCTTATAAATGCATTTAGATAGCATTATAAATACAGGATTCATAGAAGGTTTTCCCATTTCCCATTCTTAAAGTGAATGTAATGTCATGTTACAATATATTATGATGGTAATGTTCAATATATTCAATATGTGGGGTACGCACTGAAACAATGTTCTCTCTGTAGAGCTGCCTGACAGTCCATCCGTACCTAACAATAGATTAAGTGCATGACAATGGATCATCAGTAGCCTGGTATGCACTGGTATGATTCCATATTCAGGGACTTGTTCCAGCCTGCAGTCTCTCCCAGTTCCATCCATAAATACTGTATGTGTTCTCTGTTGCCTACCGTATTCATGCTGTCACATTTAACTCACTTCAGCGTTGAGACATCGGGGCAGAGAACAGAATAGCATGCATTTGTTCCAATCAAGTGCTTTTTTAGACTGGAAGAGTACACCAGAGATAAAGGCAAATTGTTAGAACTATTCAAAAATGAGATAATTATATATTTTGTTGCTTTGATACTATAGTTATACTTGGAAAGAATGAATCAGTACTGCATGGACGGCTTGAATAAGTATGGTTTCAAATGCAGTTTTATTGTAATATTGATTCCAATTTCTCTAACAACATCACAAACTGTGTTTAGTTTCTGCTTTTAGCAACAGTGTTTTAGCTTGGTGTGTTTTAATGGGCCACCTGAAATTTGGGGGGAGGAGCATGTTTTAAACCCCCTCTCCGTCCAGTCTAACAGTACACAGTATACATTCCCAAGTCTACCTTTTGCTTATCCCCACCACCCCACCCCCTCTCTCAGTCCTACCATTGTCCAAAATGAGGGGTCCAGCCTTCTAACTAACCAAGGACAAGCCACCCAGAACTCCAGCCCAAGTTCTCAAAATACTCTCCCCTCTCCCTCAGAGGCGACATTTGCCACCAGGCAAGCCAGACAACTACCTGGGGCCCTAGACCATGTAATGTTAATATTTAGATTTTGAGATTAATAGTAATGTGAACTTTTGAAATAAAAAAGTTTAAATGTTGCAGTTTTTTTGTTGTTGGTGTCTGATTATTTATAATATAATGGTGATAAATGGTGGGTGGAGGGACCCCCTGTGAATTTTTGCCTAGGGTCCCAACAGACTCTATAATCACCACTGCCCTTTCTCAATCACAGTGTCCGCTCAAATAA
This sequence comes from Semaprochilodus insignis, assembly GCA_034552555.1. NCBI lineage: Eukaryota > Metazoa > Chordata > Actinopteri > Characiformes > Prochilodontidae > Semaprochilodus > Semaprochilodus insignis. The sequence continues at coordinate 2,441,649 of CM067498.1, forward strand.
CCACCATATATTGAAGGCAGTCTGAAACTACATCTACTGACATTTATTTCAGTGTTTCAGTTCTGATAATCTTTTATACTAAAGTAAATGAAATTAAAATTACATTATTCATTTAGACTTTTGGTCCAGTTCACAATTTAGTCCATACCGCACAACACACACTAACACACCACCACCACATCAGTGTCACTGCAGTGCTGAGAATGATCCACCACCCACAAAATACCTGCTCTGTGGTATACAGAGAAACAGTCTGTAACTGTAGAACTACATGGTGCTCCTATATGGTCAGTGGAGCTGATAAAATGGACAATGAGTGTAGATACAATGAGGTGTTCATCTGTTCATTCCCATATGATTGGTACAAGCTCCACTGAGCAAGCCAACCACAGCAGAAGCAAGAACAACTTCCTAAGAGCAAGAGGAAGAAACCCTGAGAGGAACCACGACTCAAAGGAGAACCCATCCTCCTGTGGTCAATACTGGATAGCAAAACAATAGTGCAATAAGAGTCATATGGACAGGGAACAGCATTTTACTGAACATAGAGAGAAAAAAAACACATAGTCATTGGACAGATGTATTTAGATTAACCATCACAAAACTGAAGGACTGATGTCCACTGTTAGGTGCCCATCAGAGAACCAATGAAAATCAGTCAGAAACCAATTTAGCCATGTAGGTACTTTAATATATTGACTTTAAAGTGCATGAATGTGTGTGTGGATGTGTGTGTGTAAGAGAGAGAGCAAGAGAGAGAGACAGAGACAGAGAGATTGTGTATGTGTGTGTGTGTATCACATAGTGATACCATGCTGTTATCTGTTTGTCCATCGTTTTCTCCATGTGTGGTGGTCATGACTGGTTACATAGATATGGCATCAGTTATCTAGCTCTCTCTCTCTCCCTGTCTCTCTCACTCACACACATCTCCACTATCATATCTCCTTTTTATGTCCTGTCAACTGTTCCACTCCTCGCGGCTCTACGCTGTGCACATGCTCGGTAGGAGGTCAGCTCCCAGTCTGTATCATATCACGCAGAGCTGGCTACCACACTTAAGTTTTGCTTTGGTCAGTCACGCAATTCTGCAAAGGCACTTGGAGCGAGCTTCTTCTGCTGTGGGCTGGAAAATGTCTCAGTAACTCCACCCCACCCCTTCCTCACTCCTCCCTGTCCACTAAATGTGAGTACATCTCTGAGGTGGTGCCTCATGTTGTAACCAGTAATATGTTCAAATCACAAGCAGTTTTATCTATATAAAATATTAGGTGTCATATATTGCACCTTGCATGTTCCCAGTGCATGCTCCCAACAAGCTGAGAGTCTGGTTTATTCGAAGCAAAAGCAAGGCCCCTATATACACCAATATTTGGACCTCTGGTACAGTAGTGTGCCCAGGCCCCATCAAAAGAAATATAATTAATATGCTATAGTTATTTATGAGGTGGGTTGGTATGCATTTAAGGGCAAAACAGCTAATAAGCAGTAAGGTAAGTTGTGCTTTTCCTGCATAATACTTAATATTTTTATGGTGAAACTATCATAAATGTAGTCAATATATCTTATATTTCTTATTTTAAGATTGTTTTAAGACTGATGTAATTCTGTCTAGTAAAATTCTTACAATATTGGCTGATACTTTTGCTGAATTAAATCATATTTCTTAAAACAAGTACAAATAAATTCAGAAATTAGTCACCTGTGACTGAAATGTACCTTATAGCGTGTAATACCTCCATGACCACCAATAACAGCTGTGATTGGATTTGGCATGTACTGGACAAGTTTCTGGATGTAGGCCACATCAACGTTCAGACACTCTTACATCAAAGAATTCTACAGTTGGGCTAGATTTGGTGGATGCCTTCCCTGGCACAATTCCGAGGAGAATTCCCTGTAGACTGGGATTTTAGCCACTGCTGGTAGACCCGTATGACAGTACGCTTCCATACACCTGCAGATTCAGCTATTTCCTTCACACTATGGTCTTTGGCACGCCCAAATGCAGTCACTCCTTTTAGCCAACCATTAACATCTGCTTTGGAGCCATTTTCCACACATGGAACGAGACATTCCCTGCACTGTAGCACCTCTTCCCAATCTATGGATCCCGTCACTCGCACCCCGCAGGTATTTATAGCCCCATCATCTTCGTGCAGCGCCATCTGCAGGAGCCTGAAGTTACTACCACCTTAAACATACAAGGTGACTAATCTCCGGTTACATCACACTATTAATAAGATGCAATACGTCAATAAGACAATCCCGTTTCCCGGAGCCCTACAATGCAACCCCTCTCGAACCCTTCAAATTGATTGAATTGCTTTCAAACTCTTATCTGAAGCATACTTTGCTTGCAAAGGAATTGCTTACCTTGTTGAGGATTACAAAATCATTTTTCAGCACTTTTACCTTTTAAATCATTCTGGCAGAAATGATAAACAAGGGTTTTTCAGTGAAATCAGCTGTTTAAATGCTGTCTTATTTTGCAGCATGGTTTTTATATGAAAGTTTTTAAACATAAAATAATGTAAATCTATTTTGTGTAGCATTTTATATAACTCCATGACCTTTTTTCATAGTTTATTTAATCAACACATATGGTTGGACAGCTGCACCACCTGACATTTTTAGGACAAAATAATGACGTTGAATAATATATATCATGTATTAAATATGTTTTTTTTTTTTTCAGGAAAATAATGGACTAGGACACAAAAACTGCATATCATGCCATTCATTCATTCATTTGTCCACATACCCCTCCTGAGGGATGCTGGAGCCTATCGCAGCACTCATTGGGCAGAAGGCAGGAAACACCCTGGACAGGTCACCTTGCGCAGACACACATTATGTCAATAACCCATAATCACAGGATTCAAAAGATTTAGTTATGGTATTTCCCCAGGCAGAACTAGCTCAGGTAGGCTAAAGATAATAAGAGAATGCTTAAAGCCTGAAAAATGCCAGAGGCTGAAAATAATACTCCATCTCTCTCTCTCTCTCTCTCTCTTTCTCTCTCTCTCTTTCACTTTCTCTTTCTCACTCTCCTTCTGTCTCATGTGGTGTGTCATCAATCATATTGTGGCATGAGGCCTGTTGACAGCTAGGTCTTCCCCCTTGTGGCCTATGCTGCAGCCCCCCAAACTGACCCATCCATCCCACCATTACCCCAAACGCCCACAACGTGTCAGGTCTCTGTTTACACTAATCAGCCTAGTGGAGCCCAAGGCTGGAAGCAGCATCCTCGGTTTTGAAATTTCTTCGGAGGTTTGGGACGCGTTGGAAATAGGCAAATTAATGCCAGAAATTAATAACTGCCAACGTTTGTTGTAAGAACAAAAAAGGGGGGAGGAAAAGAATTGAGGAAAAGAGTGCAATCAACAATTTATAATCCTGTGGTCTAAATGGTTCAGCAACAGTGTGAACAGGCGAAGAGCTTGTGCAACATATAAACGACTTTTTAAGGCACCTTTTGTCCATTTGTGTGTAAGTGTGAGTGATGAGGATATGAAGCAGCATGTAGCACTTTAGAAGGCTTGATACTTGTCAGCACCATTAATCCTGGCTCTTAAGTTCCCGTTCTGTGCTCATTTTAATGTTTTTTTTTTTGTTTATTTTACTCTAACGTTCACTGGGATTTCTCTATTCAGAAGCCTTAGACTGTACAAAGGACATGACGTATTTTTGACGTACACTCATCATCAAAAAATAGACCTAGAGGACCCAGAAGGAATCAACCGACAGGAATGAAACTTGGTGGGTAGGTGTGACATTGTGAGACACACTAATGATTCGAGTTTCATGCTCACCCGTGCATGTGACATAAGCAAGGACGGGCCTCATCGCTGTGGCTGATTGACTATAAAAGGTCGTCCTGTTGCTCATGCTTTCCGTTCTGACTTGTGCTGTTGTGTTGGTGGCATCTTTTGCAAGTAAAGTATACTTCAGAGTAGAGTTTGAAACCAATTTGAGCAGTTGGAAGAGTTGGAGAGGGGTCACGTCGTAGGGCTCCAGGAAGCGGGATGGTCTTATCAACGTATTGTGCACCATACCGGTCGTGCTAATACTACAATAGCACGCTGTTGGTGGCAGTGGATAGAAGAAGGCACGCACCAGCGTCATAAAGGATCTGGGAGACCTACACGACCCACAGAGAGAGAGAACTGACGAACTGTCTAACATGTGTGGAGTGACCCAAGAGCTACATTCACACTGTCCACATTGTAGACATTCGGCAAGCAGTGATGTCCTCCATGACTCATCCTGTTAGTGCCAGCACCATTGGCAGACGGCTGCACCACGCAGGACTACATGCACGCAGACCGTTACAATGACTGCCCTTAACAGCACGTCAACATCACCAAGACTGCAATTGACCAGATATGAAATTGTAAAAGCCTGTTGTTCAATAAACTTTGATCTTTGCTCCACTGATACATTGACCTAGACCGGGTTACAACCTGGCCCTCCATGCCCTCCCAGTTCTCCAGCTAACACATACAACCAAATTTGCAAAGACAGATTTTTTTAAAAAGAGTTTAGTAGTCAAGTGCAATTTGGAAAAGGGAAAAAGGAAAAAAAAAAAAAAAAAAAAAAAAAAAAAAAACAAAACAAAGCTAACCTAGATTAATGAGGAACAGCCCTAACAGACAACAGAAACACAGATACATTTACTAACCAAACTTCCTAACTAAAGCAAACCAGGAGAAAACAAAGGTAAAGAAAAATAATTCTCTCCCCAATAAGAGAGGTTATGTCCCAAAGTTAAGCCTCTGCAGCCACGTTAGCTCAATGTTTACAGCATATTTCATATAAAAGTGCTTGATAAATACCATTAGCGATCTTCCAGAACTCTCAAAAACAAGTAACACAACACCAATAAGATGTAGACAACACTGAAGTCCTTACACAGACATAACGTTAGCTCTTTAGCACATCCTCCATTAACTCACACTGAAGGCCAACTTTGAATGGGAAGAGCCTCCACTGGCTTCCACAAACACATTTATGCATAATGCACTGTCTGTCGGATGTAGCCATCAAAGTAATACAGGCAGACTGTTATTCATGTCAACAGTCCATAACCTTACAATGACATTTTAGAGGAAGCCATGCTTCCATGAAGTCTTAAACCATAACCTACAATCCAGACACTTCTAAAGATCAGCAATGCACATAAACAAACACACACACACGCATTGTGAATCTGACCTGCGAATTTGCCCTCTGACTGCAAAGGCATAAATTACAAAAGGTTGAAGGTCATGGCCAAAACTGAGGTCAGTGTTGTTCTTATCACCTTAATACAGCACCTAACTCGACAGGTTCCCACGTGGAAGGAGTTGTGCATGTGCACATGTGAGTGCACAAGTACTTTGCTTTAGTCTCTTTGTGGGGCCAAAACAATCACAGGAAAATAGGAAAGCTATGACACCATGGGGGCATTTTGCTGGACAACGCAGTGAAATATCAGTTCAAGTCATTCAAAAAATTGGAACCATCCAACCAATCCAACTGGGGTCACATAATTTTATTTTTATTTCGTAATTATTACAATAGAAGGATATTTGGAGTATGCCATTAGGGCAAAATAAAAGACCCCTGTAATTCCCCAATTTTAAATTCAGTCAAGTGTTTAGGGTACTGTGTGAGTTAGACATTGGCTACTTTTGTGTATTAGTTGCATGTACTGTATTCATATTCATTTGGTATAAGTACGAAATGGCACAGTGTTGCTTCAAAGTTTGTTAACCCTTAACTGTTGATCAGCCCTGCACACTGACTTGGAGGAATCTTGGCATGTTCCTTCTTATATAGAACTGCTTCAGCACTGTGTTGGTAGGCCTTCTTGCCTGAATGCCACATCTTAGGCTCTGCCTCTATTGCATTAAGGTCTGTACTTTGGTTCAACCATTCCAAACTACAGCAGTTCTTCTGCTTCAACCATTCCCAGTAAAGTAAGTGTTTTTAGGGTTGTTGTCTTTCTGCTGTCCTTCTGTTGAGGTTCAGTTTACAGGTGGATGCCCTAATATTCCTCTGTAGTATTTCTTGATACCACCCAGATTTCATAGCTCTGAAAACGATGGCAAGCTGTCCTGGTCCAATAGCAACAGGTCCAAACCATGAAACTGCCGCCACCATGTTTCACAGTAGGGATAAGGACCATATGCTGGAATGGAGGGCTTGTTTTTGCCAAACACACCATCTCTGATTCAAGAGAAGCCTGCAGATCCTTAGATGTTAGTCTGGGGTTCTTTGTGATCTCCCCAAATGGTATGTACCTTACTCTTGGGGTCATTTTTCATGTTTGCCCACTCCTAGGAAGAGTAAAAATGGTGCTGACTTTATTCCATCTGTCTGAAAGTGGATTGGTGAAAGTCTAATGTGGACTGGCGAATGTTTTTACGAGATCCTCAGATATCTCCTTTGACTGGGACATGTCATGCACTAATAAATGTGGGTGGTAAAAACCAAACTTAGATGGTAAAAACTCAGGTTAATGTTTTTCAAATAGGGTAGGATCAGACACACTCACTCATTGTGATCCAAATGATTGAATCTCTTGACCCTCATCATCTCTTGATAAGCAGAAATGCACACAATGCTAAAGGGATCGCAAAGGGGTCTACAAACTCAGAAATATTCAGTACATTTTTACATTAATCAATATTCATTTTTCCATTACAATGAACAAAATCATGCATACTGGTCTATGCTATGGTCACATAATGGCCAATGCTATGATAATTGCTATGGTCAGTGCAGTACTATTCAGCCATGACTGTGAATTTCACAGAAAAGCACAGGTTCTAGAGTACTGATGCATATCTCTGGCCAGCTGTGTGTAGATGTGTGTTCTTGGCTGGGGGTAATCACTCGTAGAGTAAAGTTTATAGGCCGTCTGGAGTAGATAAGATCTAAGAACAGGTTGTAAAGCTGGTCAAGTGGATGATCAGGGCAGAGAGTCACTCCCAGGATTATGGGGCCACAAAATATGGAATTATGTATGTGTGTGTGTGTGTGTGAACAAGAACAAGTGCATTTTTGCCTGACAACAAAAGCAGCAAGATACCAACGTAGTAAATGGGCGTGGGACCCTATGCGTCCAATCGTGAAATCCAACCAGTGACCACAGTAGAAGCATTCAAGGCCAGGTGTAAACAGCCATATGGTTCGCTATATGATTAGACCGCTCAAGACCGGTTTGTGTTTCGCTTGGTTTGCCCAATTTACTGTTTATAAACAATTGGCAGGTGTAGGACCTCTTAGGGAACTGGCAGAACCCCAGACACAGGAATGGAGCACTGGGGGGGGGGGCTTTTGTGCCAGGTTACAGGTGCAAGCAGAACACAGTACACCAGTGAGGGTTCACTTCTCTCTCTAATGCATATGCATTTAAGGGAGGATCACACAAAAATGGGTGTAGACATGACAAATGACACGTCCTGTTCAGTTCTACTACAGTTCCGGTGAGCGGTTTGGCATGAATTTTCTCTGACTCTTAAAAGCAAGCATAAATTGACCTTCAAGCTCTGCTTACAAATGTGCTCTGTCATAGCAGCTGTAGCAAGGCTGGATAAGCTCTGTAGAATCTCATTCCTCTTAATAAGAAATCGTAGCACACTTTGTTGAAAGTCACTGCTGGATAATGTCTCCACTGTTAGTCCATCCAACTAAGGCCGGATTCACAAAAGCAAGAATCCTAAGAATATTCCTAAATGCAATTCCAATGGAAAACTAAGAAGTTCTCAAATATTCACAAATACTATCAAAATCCTAACTGTTGATTGGATATATGCTAGATAGCATGGAGAAAGCCACTACCCTCCAGGAGGAACACTGTTCCCAGTTTCAAGTTTCCAACAGACCACCTGGAAGAGTCAAAAGAGTTGGGTGGAAAAGGCAAACAAAAGATCTTTATGGCTCAAATCACAGATGGTATGTTTGGCAAAAAGCAAACACTGCATTCCAGAATATGGTCTTTTCCCTTGCTGTAAAACACGGTGGTGGCAGTTTCATGGATTAGAGCTGTTGCTATTGGACCAGGATGGCTTGACATCATTTTCTGGAGCTATGAAAACTGGATGGTATTAAGAAGTGCTAAAGAAGAATATTGGGGCATCCCAATATTTAAGATCACAAGATTTAAGAACATATATTTAATTAACAAGCATATTATCATATTGAGAAGTAAAATGATCTTTAATATAGGTGATATATCTTCAAAAACTAATTTTAAGATTATTATAAGATCATTGTAGATGATTTAATCTAATTTCCAGGCAGTTTTGCTTGTTTTAAGCTATTTTGGTAAGCCAAATTTCCTCACTATATTGACAGATAATTTTTTGTTTGTTTGTTTCAGGCACATTTCTTAGAATAAGTAAAATTATCTTCCAACATGGTGAGAAAGTCTGGCTTACAAAAATCACTTAAAGCAAGTAAAAAATCTGGAAATAAGAACAATCTTAAAATTAGCTTAAAATAAATGTTAAGATGAGAATATTAAGATATATCAGCTAACTAGATATAAGTTCATTTTACTAGCCATGGTCTAATTTATGCAGTGTATACATCCATTGAGTTTAATCATTACTCCAAAACAGTAATTCTACTCTGACCTATGCTGTGAATCACCTCAAGTGTTAAGTCTGAAAAAGATTTCACAGTTTCCAACAATACAGAAAGCCTCATGCATCTTTAAGGCAGACATAGGAAACAGTAACTCACTAAAAGCTTAGGCTCTGCATGCTGACATGTTTCACTCTGATTAGCATAGACATGCACACAGTGTAAATCCTCTGGCAGCAGATTAATTAAGTGCAAGTGCCTTTAATCAAGAGTCAAATCCCCATAACTGTTAATTGGCACTTGATTAGCATTGTGAGCTAAAAATGCAGTAAGCTTAACATTCATTTAAACTGCTTTGTTTTGCACTGCACCTTCGGACGTCCACACTTCTAGCTCATCAGAGCTGCTGAGCAGACATGTCTATGTGAGTTGCCCATGAGACTCAACTCTGACCTTTCTAAGGAACATCATTAACACCTTTTTAACTGGCTCAGCCACCATTTTCATGTAAATCACGTATTGTGCTACAAGCTATCACAGCAGAAATCAAAGGCTTTTGAATTAAACCAATCAGGTTACAGAGATCTTTGTTACGTGTAACTGGAAATTCTGAGATGTTACCCTTTCCTTTCCCTTCTATTTGACTTTTGTTACTGCTGTGTTTCAGTGCCCACATGTTCCTGTGGCTGAGGTCAGGAGCAGTGTTTAATAGCAAGTGCTTGTTCTGAAAAATTATAGACATATAATAGAATGGCCTACTATAAAAATAGGTTGTACATGAGATATGAGTACATGAGGTGCCCCATATTAAATATGAGAAATGAGCAATTATTACTGAAAAGACTGATGTTACTAACCGATTTAAATGTATTTGTACATGTACACTTTATGTAGGGCACGCATAAGCCTAGCTCTCAGTTGGAATTCTGTTGACGGAAACAACAATGACAAAATTGCCACCATGCTAACAATAACTTTAGCACTGCTAGCATTAGCAAAGACATTATGCCAGTTCTATACTAACAATGTGACTTTTTACCCACATCCAAAAGAACATTCAAATCTAATAATACACTCTAAATTTAGGAAATATATCAATTTTGTAAATATGACAAAAAAATAAAATGCATTGTTCATTCCACGAGTGGGGTTATAAAATAACTGAAATGTAGGAGGAGGACATTCCTGAAGCCCCTCATCCTCCCAGAGGAACGCCCTATAAATTTTCCTCCCTACCGATCCACCCTATCTCATCCCTGGCCCTCACTCCTATATCAGTCCCAACACAGTTATAAAAGTGGGTATCTGGCCTTTTGGCTCCAGGCAAAAGCTGCCCAGAACACAATCCCAAGTTCTGAGAATTCTCTTCTCTTCCTCAATCCGTCTTCCCCCGAACTACCACAGTATATTGAAGGCACAGACCAAACTCTCAAACTTCTTCTTAAGTCGATGGAAGTTGCTAATAAAGGGCATTCACAAGTCAAATTATACTCATATTTTGGATTATTTATATATATTCAGTATTGAAATCAGCGTTTTTGGATAAAACTGACAGCTGTAATAATTCACAATCCACCTTTACCCATATAGCATGTCAAAGGAACCAGAGGAGGTATAACGGAGGAGGGTTATAATGAAAAATAATGAAATATGAATGAAGAAGCTCACAATGCTCAACATCTGTTTGAGTCTGTTTACAAGGAAAGACTAGCCAATCAGCTTGCTTTGTAAGCCACAAGCAGGAAAAGCACCCAACCCCCTCAAATCGTAGCCTTTCAACCACATGTAGGGATACATTTCTAGGATCTCGGAACTCTCTGTTCTGCTCTTGCACCATACATTTAGAAATACAATAATGACCTTTTGTACATCCATTAGAATACCTATAACATTTGCCCTAAATTACTGCATGTCCGCGTGATACTCCCAACACTCAAGTCCCCAAGAGGATCATCCATCAACGTATAATCAACTAGTCATCAGAGCTCTCAGAGGAGTTTGGTCTGGTCATCATGCCAGCAGTTCTAAGAACCTCACTCTAAGCACCCTGGTACAACTCATTGGTCAACATCATTGGTCACATCCCCCAGAAAAGCCTTGGGGAATTTTAACAGGTCATTTGTGGTCCTGCTGTTCTGATGTCCTCCTCAAGCAAGCAGTGTGTGTACGGGCATTACTGGGGTATTCGTTTGGGCTAACAAGTCAATGTTTGCTGTGCCAAAAAGTTGAACTTAACTATTTATTAATGACACGGTAGTTGCAAGGTGATGAACTGCACTTAAATTCATACTTTCATATAACCCTTACCTTAATATATAACCCTAAACAATGCTAACACAAATGAGTTCATGTTAGTTGCAAACCAACATTAAAACTTCACTGCATTAAACAGGTAGCTAGCTTATTTAGGTTGCTAGATTAGCATTTACAAACCATCTAGATTAGCATTGACAATATCTACCGTACTGTGAATAAGTCTGAGACAAACGAAAATAACACAAAACACAAAAATGTGTGGACGGACATAGAAAACGAATTCATGTCCTTTTGTATAACTGTTCAAAGCAGGGGTCTCTGAGGGGCTTTAGTAAATCACAAAAAATAAATATACACTCATCATCAAATGAATTGCTGCACCCCGAAGGAGGTGTGGGATTGCAGTGCTATTGGGAAGGAAGATAAAGGTTACCAGGATCAATAAATGATGACACATTTAGACTGATATGATCAATATTTATTGAGCTACACATACAGAAGTAGTGTCTCTCAGTATGGCGTTGGGCTACCGTGTTTGCTAACCCAACATGCCAGACGTCTCAGCATGGAGTTGTAGAGGTTCCTAATGGTGTCCTGTGATAATCCATCCCATGCAGTTTGAATATCCTCACACAGTTCCTGCAGATGGTGCGGTAGGGGTGGAGGTGGATTGATACCAGGCCTTCTGGACATGTGACACATGACAACAAACCATTCATCTTGGTGCTGACCACAGTGCCTCTACACACAGAGTCAGTGGTCTTCAAAAAGACAAAAGCGGGACTCCATGACAGTCTGTCACGACACCATTGCAGTCCTTGGTGACGCTAACATGGTGTTAAGGACAGTCGTCGTAGCGGTCTGTGTGCATGTAGTCCTGCGTCGTGCAGCCGTCTGCCAATGGTGCTGCACTAACAGGATGACTCATGGAGGACATCACCGCTCGCTGAATGTCGGCAATCGTGGCTGTTGGGTCAGTTAGGTACAGAGATAAGGCCCGTCCTTGCTTACATCACATGTGGAGCTGAGCGTGAAACTTGAATCATTCACATCTCTCACAATGTCAAACCTACTCACCAAGTTTCATTCCTGTCAGTTGATTCCCTCTGGATGCAGATATTCTTTTAACAATGAGTGTATACATGATATTTTTCAACATGTGGCTGCACTTTCAGTGATGTGGAAGTTCTGGATTTTGAGAACACCAGAAACATCTTTGTTTGATTTTTGAAATTTCTTCTTTTTTTCTATTTCCTTTTTCACAGTGAGGAGCTTCTGTACAGCTACATATCCTTTCAGACCCATATTGTTGAGCTGTGTTTCTCACAGTTTTTTACTTTTGTAAAATCTGTTGCTGGGATGGACAAACTATACAGAACAGAAAAATCTGAGCAGAAAATCTTTAATGAAACCCTAATGAAAGAGTAGGACACTTTATGTAGGGTGTGCATAAAACTAGTTCTCCATCGAAAATGCTGGGCTACTGAAGCTGACAGAAAACAACAGTGACAAAATTGCCACCGCGCTAACAATAACATTAGCACTGCTAGCATTAGCAAGGCAAAAAAATGATGCCTATTCCATACTATAAGTGTGACTTTTCACCCACATTCAAAAAGACCATTCAAATCTAATGATACTTTACATTTAGGAAATATGACACAAGATTAAAATACATTGTGCACTACTAACGGAGTTATGAAATAACTGAAATAAGGAAGGAGGACCATTCCTGAAACCCCTCATCCTCCCAGTGTTAACACCCTATAAATTTCCATCCCTACCTTCAGTTCCTGTGATGAAGTTTTCACAGTCCCCACCACCACCTTATCTCAGCCCTGTTCCTCACTCCTATATCAGTCCCAGCACAGCTATAAAAAGGGGAATCAGGCCTTTTGGCTCCAGGCGAAAGCTGCCCAGAACGCAACCCCAAGTTCTACGAAATCTCTCCTCTCTCCTCAATCATCTCCCTTTCTCTGTGAGGAGCTTCTTGCCGGCTACACATCCTTTCAGACCCATAGCACGGAGCTGTCTTCTCACAGTAGAAGGATCCCCCCTCCCACCTCCCTCTGTTCTTCTCTTGCACTATACATTTAGAAATACAATAATGACCTTTTGTACGTGCATTAGAACACCTATAACTTTTGCCCTAAATTACTGCATGTCCGTGTGATACTCCCAACGCTCAAGTCCCCAAGAGGATCATCCATCAGCGTATAACCAACTAGTCATCAGATCTCTCATTCTCAGAGGAGTGAAACTGTTTTGAGCCGACCTGGGGTTGTTTTTTTTTTTTTGCTGCTGACTGCAAGACGCTGAAATGCTAGTTAACACTATCGAGCCACACAAGGTAGATGACTTCTCATCTCATCTTCTAAACTGCTTTATCCTTCTGGGTCATGGGGGGTGCTGGAGCCTATCCCAGCACTCATTGACCAGAAGGCAGGAAACACCCTGAACGGGTCGCCAGTCTGTCACAGGGTGAGCTTGATAACTTAGTAAAGCAAAATTACATCTTAACTTGTTGCTGACTGTAAGATACTGACACTGTTAAACGGCAAATAAATTACTGTTTTATTTTTTTTAAATTTACTGGTTTATACAATTAATTCCCCTTCATACTTCTGTCTGTTTTGACTCTGCATATGACAACTTCTTTTTTGAGTTTTCCATTCCACCTTAAATAAAGCAGCAGTTACATGTTGCTGCTGTTCCATTTAAGGTGGAATGAAACAACAAGTAGCTGGTGAAATGGAAGTCAACTTTAGCCTCATTAAGACAACGCGAGTCTCAGCAGCTACTTCTTCCTGTAGGATTTAAGCAGCCGCTAAGTGCATTTTCTACTTTTTAATCTTTCAGTTATTTTTAAGTCCAGTTCTGGGAACGACTTCTCAGACTTTCTGCTGATTCTGAATAGTTGAAACAAATAACTAGATTGGAAGGATGTTAATGTTCATCAATTTGAACCTCTACTTAGTTGTAGAGTCCAGAGCCGAATAGAGGTGGACTCACAGTTTGCTGGGAGTGATTGAGCCGTGTTAAAAAACCCTCTCACGTTCATTTGAGCCAGAAGAGTCAGAATTTATACAGAAACACGAGATCAGATTGTAAAATTTTAAACTGGGATGTAGCCTCATAGCTTACATTTCTGTTCACTTTATACAGATATGTATGTTGTTACATTTATTTCTTATCATCACAAAAAGAATTAGGTTTATCCATTCATCTTCTACACTGCTTATACATTTAGGCCTTGCCATTGGCAAGGGACACTGGAGCCTATCCCAGCACAGGATGACAGGAAACACCCTGGACAGACCACCAGTCCATTGCAGGGCAGACACACAGACATACACATTCACTCACACCTAGGGGGTAATTTAGCATCTCCAGTTCACCTGACTGCATATCTTTGGACTGTGGGAGGAAGTCAGAGCACCTGGAGGAGGAAACCCACACAGACACAGGGAGAACATGCAAACTCCACACAGAACGGACCCTGGCCAGGCAATAAACCTAGATCATTCTTGCTGTGAGTTGACAGCACTACCAACTGCACCACTGTACCGCCCCTTATGAATGTAAATAAATGAACAAATAAAATCAAAAAATAAAAATGTAAAAATAAATAAATAAATGCAAAAAATAAATAATATTTCATAAATAATTAAAAAAATAAACTAATAAATACATTTTGGCAATGACCAATAAATAAACACATACCAAAACGCATCATATTGTGACATTTGCATATCATTACACATGTAACCACTAAGTTTTCCAAAGAGTACAATGTGGACAAGGTCACATAAGGTAAGGTGGGATAACACACACCCACACACACATGTTAGAAAGAATATGTCCAGTTCTTACGCTGTCCTCCCTGAGCAACAGGAGTGGGCTTGCATAATACTCAGTAATCCCCCAGATAGTCATTTCTCTAAGCTCCATTCTCCTGATTTTCTAATTTTCTAAAGGATATCCTTCCTTTGTTTTTGCAAACAAACTGACTTTCCAACTCTTTCATAGTGTTTCCAGACTTTGAGTTAATTGCACATTATTAGAGAGTGCATGTGTTGCAGAAATGCTGGTTTTCAGTGTATTTTAAGGTAACACCTGGATTGAATTTCAGCACTGGAGCATATCTTCCTAATGACCATATCTTCCTAGTGGGCATGTCAATAAGTCAGTTTTGAGCATACAGTATCTGGAAAGTAACCATTTCCACTGTTAAAATGAGTCTTGCTAGTGTTCAGTGAATTGCAACTCATTAGATAGAGCTCCTGCACAGTCCTGATGGTAACAGCCCACCTGATCAAACAAAGAACAGGGAGCAAAGTCCAGGCATGCAGCATGCTCAGCCAACAGCCAATCATTATCACTGACTCACAATCTGATCCAACCTCATTTTATACACATAGATGTGGACTTACAACCTTTGATATCAGAAAACGTGAGCTGTGCAGCCAAATTATATTCTTGGACTGTCAGCTGACAAAAGCATTCTAGGAAACTGAACTGTGTCTGTCGGTTCAGATCTATTAACACACGTCTACATGTAGTACATGTGATGGTGGCTTCCTATTGTAAATCCAGCATAGCAGATAAGTTAGTTTCAGCACTGGGCACTGCTGAATGGCTTGTTTCACATGTCCTAAACGTGGGAATTATCAATGAATTATTCAAGCCATCCTAAAATTACAGAACATTGATGACTCTGCTTAACGTGCTGTTTACTTAACGCTAATATCACTCCACATAATATCACGTCCTTACCTCACAATAAATCAGCATATCAATCAATCAAAAGGTTCTGACCACAGCGATATGGTGTAATGGACACACTGAAGGCCTTTAGCAACTGATCTACAAGTTGTTATGACAGAGTAAAACTGTCAAAAGTTTTATTGACCAAAACAACAGACAGATATCCTCACTGTTGGGAAGAAATGGTATTTCCAAGATGGAGCTAAAAAAACATTCTGAATTTGTAACAAAAAATAAGAATATATTATTTATTTTTAATATTACCATTTCTGTTGGTCCTGCCATCAATGAATTTCATAAATGCTGTCCAGAGAAAAACATGCATCTCCATTTTCTGCCATTTTGACTTTTCTACACCTTTTGAGCTCATCAGTTGTCCTTTACAGGCTCCAATAATGCTTGGAATCATTACCCCTTTTAAAGGGGGTTATAACCTGGTGGACCACAGCCCAAGTATTTCAGCACATGAAAACAGTAATGTAAAAAAGTTTTGCATTAAATATAGACATGAACCAGCAAAGCGTCCTGCATTGAGGTTTATCCAGTTTCTGCTCATTGGAGCACAGACAATAGCGCTAGATATCATGCCAGAAAGAAAATCATTTCAACATTTCATCGTTTTTTTTTGTTTTTTTTACTTATTTCTGGTCTGAGTAGTGAAGCTACTTTTGTTAAAATATGCAATTATGTTTTTTATTAATTTAACTGATTTAATTAATTTATTTTTGAACAGACATGAATTTTGTTTTCTGTGGACAAATATTTTTGAATTATATATTTAAGACTTTTTAAGATTTTGTCTTTCAAATGATTTTCTACTTTACTCTTTATTTACTTATAATTTATTTATTCATTTCTTCATTCACACATTTATTTATTTATTTCACAAACAATAATCAATTAAAACATTCTTTAAATTATATATAATTATATGCCTCTTTATATTTTATTATAAAATAATCATTTATGGTATGTATTTAAAGGTAACAAACCTTTATAAGCAGAAAGCTAATGTAATCTTTACATTTAACATTAATATGTAAAGTTACAATTGTAATAGTTGGATCTTTTGAACTATTCAGTTTAAATTGAGCACCACTGAATTGTCTGCACTAGCAACCAGTATTAGAGTGTTTCATCATCTTTTATCATGCCATGTTCTACGCTGTAGTGTTAGCTCATCATCATGGGTTCTGTCCTACGGGTGGAACTAGAGTCTTGGGTGGAGGTGGTGGAGAGGAGGATGCTGGGGAACTTACTCAGAATTATGGACAATTCCTCTCATCCCCTGCATACCACACTGGAGTCACCTCATCAGGGCACCTTCAGCCGTAGACTGAGACCACCGAGGTTCTCTACAGAACAGTGGCTGTACTCAACCTGTATAACTCCTCCCCTTCTGTAAGAAGGACAGTCAAAACATAAATAACACCATGATCATGTGCAATATGACTTTTCCAAATTATGTACAAGAATTACTTTTCACTATCAGTGCATAATGTGACTTTAATATCATGTGCAATACTGCTTTTCTACTTTCAGTGTTTTACTTGACCTGTTTTTACAAAATGTATCCTAATTTGAGCTCGTTAGGCTCATAAATTATATTTATTAGAATAGAATAGAATAGAATAGAATAGAATAGAACCACAACATTTGCAATATTACTGTTTATTATTGGTTTTATTCTTATGTTGTTGTAATTTTTCTTTACAACCTCTGGCACAAGAATTTCCTTTGGGATAAATACAGTTCTATCTTATAGTACACTCTGAGATTATAACTGTCACTGGTACTCCACACAGCACTGTGGTTGTACACTCAAGGGTAGGTCTTGAAGCATTTTATTCTATTTCTGTATTTTAAAATATTATGAAAAGGTACATATGTACATCTTCTCGGCTAGAAAAGTGAATGTGGTGTACCTTTAAAACTCATTTAAATGATTACACAACTATTGCTGTTAATTACACTGTTGTACCTGTACAAAACCTTTTTCTGAAAGTTTTTAACTGTAAATTTATTAGCTTCTGCCTGTCATGCAATATCTGTCATCCCTGTCCCTCAATATCCACCAACTTGGGCTAATGAGGGTTAGCATTTTGTTGCTGCCAGGGCAAAACTGTGTATCTCAATTTCTGTACTTTTTTAACATGATCTTGAAAAGAGAGCTACATGTTTACCTGTAACTTGTTACCTGTTGCCTGTTCTGTAAAATTTCTGTGACAAATTGACCAAAAGAAGTAATGCAAAATGACACATGATAAAATTTTGTTTTATAAAGTTACATTACAGTCAAGAATACATTAATTTCCAACACAAATTGCATTTGATTGACAAACTAATACTGTGCATATATTATTAGACTTTTGTGTGATTTTGTTTGTCGCTTATCTGAAACCCAGAGGGGATGAAATCAGGCCAAAGGTCTTCAGCAAAAGCATATGGGAAAACTATCATTGAATCAACTATGCCATCATAAAATTTCAGTACACTGATGACTGTGCAGCTTGAGTTAAGCTCCTGATAGTGATCTTATTCAGCTCTAATCTCATGCCATATTGCTTAGCCAACTCACACTATATCAGCATATGAACTGATGAATATTGTTTGTCACAGTGATATGTTGGACATGAACTTTAGATTCTTGTTCATGTGGTTAACTGTTGGTACGTATCATCACTGCTCAAAGAAAAACATGTATCTCCATTTTTTTATTGCCATTTACAGTGGGTAAAAATGTCATGCTGAATGGACCAACAGAAATGGCCTAAAATTGCTTGGAAAATCTGGTTCCACTGATTTACATTAAAGTTAAATGAGGTTCTTGGCCTCTCCTGTAAAGTTGGCATTTTGGAAATACTCGTTTTTCTTTGGACAGCAGCAATATCTTGGGTAATTAGCATACTGGCACTTACGTCTAACATAAATTGATCTACTTTCTATGTATATTATATTGTATTTTGCAACTCTGATGTAATCTAAAAACTGCAATGAACTGTCCATATATTTTGTGACAATAGAAATATAATAAATGACATTTGGTTGTAGCAGGTTTGTTTGCCACCTTATCTGAAAAAGGATGAGGCAGTGTGGGTGGCATGAGGTAACAGGTTACCTAAGGTTTGCATTTAGATGCTAAAATATTCATGAGCTAATGTCTTGTGCGCCTTAGATGTTGCTCTAACTAACTGTTTTGCTATAGTGCAAGAGGATCAATGGTTAAGACCTTCATTATGGTCCAATCACAGAACACACGCATTCTCCAAATAAGCAAGTGCTAAATACTCTGTTTTTGGCTGTGGGTGTTCAACAGGGAACCATTTAAGAAGCATCCCATTGGGATCGTCCACAGCCTCGGTGCTGGCGATAGGGCACGTAGCTGTATTCCCCGAATCAGCTCCACACTGTGAGAGATTCAGAGGATTTACACAGCTTATCAGCTCATATTAAAGCATTATCCAGGGGAAAGGTTAGCATTACACTATAGCGCTGTTCTACACACGAGTAATGGGGCCAATATGTCATTGAATAGCGTCGGTTAAGAGACCAAAGTAGGTGAAAGTTGATTGAGCTGAGAGAAGGAACTGCGTTGTGCCCTTTGAGGGCACTTTCATGGAAGTCCACATGAACAAGTTGAAGCAGTGTAGTAATTCTTATTAGAACAATAGTAGCTCCGCTGCGCAGGCCAAGATATCAGGGACAGTGAGTTTGGCTTGTTTGCGTCACACAACTACACTGTTAGGTATTAACACCTTTTTTTTAGCAATAGCTCACAATTTCAACCTTAACCCACATGTAATAGATCAGCCACGACACGTTTGGTTTCTAAAGTTTGCTTCTTTAGTTTTATACTGGAGCTACGTGGCTAATGTAATGTAGAGGCTATTAAGTTTTAGAAGCTCATACGTGCATGTCTAAATCATCACACTGCAGAATATGATCTTGGCGAATGAGATTTACAAGAGCTAAAAGTCAAATGATCTTATATCTAGTTGATACATCTTTAAAGTCTCATTTTGAGATTCTGTTTAAGATCATTTAACTTACTTTTCAGATGTTTTTACTTGTTTTAGGTGATTTTAATAAGCCAAATGTTTTCAAATAATGTAGCTCATTTTACAAAACATGCTTGAAACAGGTCAAATTAACTACCAATATAGTGCAAAAATTTGGCTTACTAAAATCAACTTAAAACCAGCAAAAACATCTGGAAATAAGTTAAATAATCTTAAAATGTGCTTTAAAAAATCCTAAAATAAGGCTTTTAAAGCACATCAACTACATAAGATCACTTAACTTGCCAAAGTATCATTTTTTGCAGTGCACATGCTCGCCACAAACTTGTTTTGAGTTTTGTCACTGTCAGAATGAAACTTCGTACCTCCTTTTCTTTTTCTTCTATAAAACATGAAAAAGCCAGCTGTCCTATGGTATCATACTGGATGAACCAATCCTAGCTAGCCAGGAACATCCTCAGAATTTTGGCTAGCGTTCCCTACGAGTTCTAATAAAGTCTTAAAGAAAATGTTTTAATCTAATGTCCTTTAAGGTTACATGTTAACCAAGAAATAACACTTCAACTGCAATGTTCTGAGTGGATGTTCTGAGGATGTTCTGAGGATGTGGTCAGGACCACAGATCATGTTAGATGATAACAGTAGAAGAACATTCTCAGCACAACATTCGGAACATGTTTTACAGATGTTACTTAGACCTGAGATAGGTAGACAGAATGTAGCTTTAGAAAGAACATTCTGGGAACCAAAAGAAAACTTCCTGCTGAAAACATTAATAGAAAATTACATTTCATATTCTCAGAACGTTTTTACAGCAAATCATTTCTAGCTGGGATAAAAATGATCCGAAATGACCTGGAATAAAATCCTGTTACATTAACCGACGTTAAAGATTAAGAATGTTTGTTTTTGTTGTCTGTTCTTTGGAGATAAGAAGATAGGAGGATTTGTTCCCACAGTGTCTGTTTGTTTTAAGTGTGACACATGTAACCAGCCACCACATCTTTTCAAGCTTCCACTCATGCGTTATCGCCGAGCCCGTATGGAGAACAGCTGTAACAGCCCAGTTCTGTGCACCTTATGAACTAACTGACACGCATAGTTGGCTAACACTGCTCTGATGCACAGCCGGGAGGTAAACCATTTTCTCCACTCACAGAGTAGAAAGGTCAGTTGTGCTCTCTTGGACTCTGTTGGTGTGACCTCGGATGTAACTATTGACATCTTAACATTATCAGGTCATGCCTAAACCTAAATCCTGAAGAGTCACAAAACAGCAGGGAGAGAGGCGGAAAGGTATAAAGTCCAAAGAATGACCGGAGGCCCTTTGAGGTTCAGTGCCCAGGTTTTACAGCTCAGTGATTGCCTTATCTTCTCCAGAGAGACAGAGAGAGAGAGGGAGAGAGAGAAAGAGAGAATGAGAGAAGGAGAAAGAGAGAGACTTCTTTCCCCCAAGGGAGGTAAGGCCGTCATGGCCTGCTTCTCTGAGTACACAGTGTAGAATTAAAGTTCACTCAGGAAGCAAAACATTTCTGTGTAAGTGTTAAACTTAGTAGGAGGAGTCAAGCGGCTTTATAAACGAATAATCATTATATGTACACTCATCATCGAAAAATATCTGCACCCAGAAGGAATCGACCAACAAGAATGAAACTCGGTGGGTAGGTTTGACATTATTGCAGACATTCAGCGAGCAGTGACGCCCTCCATGGGCCATCCTGTTAGTGCCAGCACCATTGGCAGACGGCTGCACCACGCAGGACTACATGCACGCAAAACGTTACGACGACTGTCCTTAACACTACACGTCAACGTCACCAAAAACTGCAATCGTCGCGCCAGAATGTCATGGACTGACTCAGAATGGCAGCGGGTCATCTTCAGTGACGAGTCCCGCTTTTGACTTTCCACTGAAGAGCTTCACCTGCATTGAGCATTTTCCATCTTACTGCAGAACCTGTGTGAAAACTGGAGGTGGTACGGGGTGTGTAACAGAATAGAGCGCAAGACGACAAGTAGGTGGACAAACTGAAAACACACAATGACGATCTGTCAATCAGACCATCGTCGGCTGGAGGTTAGGGAACCAGCTTTGTGACTGGAGGGTTGCCGGTTCCATTCCCTGAACCGACAGTAACGACTGATGTGCCCTTGAGCAAGGCACCTAACCCCCAGCTGCTCCCTGGGCGCCGTGGATAGGGCTGCCCACTGCTCTGGGCAAGTGTGCTCACAGCCCCCTAGTGTGTGTATTCACTAGTGTGTATGTGGGTGTTTCACTTCACGGATGGGTTAAATGCGGAATACAAATTCCTCTGTGTGAAAATCACAAATGGCACAAAATGGCTCAAGAATTCTCTACTCAGAGAATGACTGGCCTCACCGATTTGATTGGATTTGATTCTTGAGGGTGGACTTCCAGGTCAATAACCTATATACCCCCCACACACTTACAGCCCATTCACGCACAGGACAGAACAAGTAGCCCCAGACTGAATGGCTAAAAAAATTTGCCAGAAGATAACATCATGGCAAACACGCGTCTTGTACTGTTTCATGCAACAACAAACAAACAAGCCACGACCTGTGTTTGTGTGAAGGCTGCATTTTCAGAAATCACGGGACTGTAGAAATAGATACATCCTCAGTCAATCTCACAAAGTATGAGTATTAGTTAAGACAAGGTAGGGTGATTTTGTTGAATTTCATAATAAAGTAATGAAAGATACATTGACCAAAAGACAGACTGGTTGGGATTTTGAGCTTTCGTGCATACTTTTGTCCCTTGCATGACCTTATTTTTCCTCAGGAGGACAGTCACAACATTAAATGTGCTAAAACGTTCACAGCACTACTGTTTACTTTGTTCTAGCTCCATAATTCCAACTCCTACTTCATGCATGCTGTCATCTCTAGCTGTAAACATGAACATAAATATTTGGATAGTGATTAGATATGACTGAAGTGTGAACTTCCAGTGTTCATTTAAGAATTACAGCCATTTACACATAGTCCCGCTATTTTCACAGGTGTAAAAGTACTTGGATAAAATAACATAATTAGAAAGATAATAATTAGACTATTTTAACACTTGGATGTAAATCTTTTGCAGTTAATAACGGCCTGAGTTCTGAAACCCAGGGACATCACCAAACCAAGTTTCCTCCCCTAAGATGCTTAGCCAGGCCTGTACCACAGCTGCCTTCAGTTGCAGCTTGTTTGTGGGTCTTTCTGCTTTCAGTTTTGTCTTCAGTAAGTGAAAACCATGCTCAGTTGGGTTGAGATGAGGTGAGTGACTCAGCGCCATTTAAGAGCAGTTAATTTCTTTGCCTTATGAAGTTCTTGGGTTGCATTCATGGTATGTTTTGGGTTTTTATCCATCTGTACTGTGAAGTGGCATCCAATCAGTTCTGCAACATTTGAATCTGGGCAGAAAGTAAAGCTCTACATAATTCATCCTGCTACTTCTATGAACATCAACAATGAACACAGTGACCCAGTTCCACTGGCAGGCACACATGCCCATTCAATAACACTACCTCCACCATGTTTCACGGATGATCTGCTGTGCTTTGGATCCTGAGCCATTCCTTTCTTTCTCCCTATTCTTCTCTTTCTATCGTTCTGGTGCAAGTTATCTTGGTTTCATCTGTAAATCCTCTCTATTTACATTCATGAAGGTGTCTCTTGATTGTACAATGATACAGTAACCTCTACGAGAATGTCCTTGACATGACTAAAGGTTTTAACCACAGAAATAATTCTGCAATCATCTACTTGTGTGGTCTTCCAGGTCTTTTGGTGTTGCTGAGCTCATTCTTTTTAAGAATTCACCAGACTGCTGATTTAGTCTCTCATGAAGCTTCTGCTATTTTACTGATATTTGTTTTAGTGAACTGAACTGAATTTTATCAACTAAACCAACAGAATTTTTAAGCAGGGGAGCACACTGGAGGGGTAACAGAATATAAGCATGCAATGCTATTGGCAATGGAAGCATTTTCACTTAGGAATTTTCAGTACGCCTAAAAAAGTTACCATTTATGTCCCTAATTTGTCATGAAATAAAGAGGGAACATGACTCACCTACCAATGAAACTGGTTGGTAGTCAACTGTCCAACTGTCTAATTGAGTCTGTGAAAATGGAGGGACTATGTAAGGAAGTGGCTGCAATTCCTAAACGGTCAATGCAATATTTTTTGTTCAACCTGTTTGAAGAAGTTGGAGTGTGCTTAGCATGGATAGTGGGCACCTTTGACATAACCTTTACTTCCAAGTTAAACGTTTACATTTCAGTGGTTAAAAGATCACGGCAGCTTGGTCTCAGAGGGTATGAAACATAGGGTGTATTACACTATTGATTTAGGAGGGAAAGCACGCTAAAGATTTGCGTTAGTAATTGTTGAGATACAGATTTGGGAATAAATAAGAGACCACTCCAGTTTCTCCTTAAATCAGCATCTCCACATGGACAGCAGGTTCTTAGTGAGGAACAGAAGGTTCGGTTCTAGCTTTATTGGAAGATACAGTGAGTGTCTGGTTCATAAGAACAAGGTCAAGCAGCAAACACACAGGACAACACAGCTACAGACTGGCAGAGGGCCAAAACCTCTCTCTACTGACCGTGATGAGCGCCACCTCATTCCAACGTCACTTCACCACCATAAGATGACCTCAAGTGACCTACAGAAAGACTGGCGAGCGGTGGCTGGGGTGAAATGCACAGCGAGCATGGTTCTAAAAACAGGCTTCTGGAGGCGTCATTAGTGATTTTCTAAATAAACAGATCTAAATACAATATTTGATTTGGAATTTGGGAGACATGTTTCCAGTAGTGTACAGAATCAAACAGAACCGCTCATTTTGGTCAAACACAAACCCAGAAACTGTACAACTAGAGGAACTGATCATTCTGAGGTGGTGTCAAACTTTTCCAGAACTGTATAATTCCAATTGGACAACTTCACTATCTTTACATTAATGACTCCAGTCTGTCTTTATGTCTCACTTATGCCTCTGTACAGGTGTCTCTTCAGCTGGTCCTTTTTGTTTGGATTCTTTTAGGAGCGATGCACTGCTGTTGGCTGTTGTATGTAAATGTATTCTTTATTATTAAAACACAGAAGCATTTTCCTTTAGGATTTTTCAGTAAGCCCAAAAAAGGTACCATCTATCTGAGGCTCTATCTCTTCAGAGGCCTTGAAGTCATCCAAATCCCCGCCACCCTGTGCCCCCATACCTGCGCCATGAGTCCCAACTAATAAGTCTCTTAACCCACAATCAAAATAAATGCAAATAAAATTTGTCTGGCAACACTTGAGGCTAATTTTGCTTTGCACCAAATTGCAATGGGTGAACTTTACCTCTTACAATTTTTAGGCCTTATTAGATCATGAAAACTAAGATGACCTTTATGGCATTTTACCACAACATTCACATTCTGACTCACCTTTTCAACCTAGTTCATCCTTACCTTTTCACATCGTCACTAATCCTTTTGGGTCAATATCTGATTTTCTCTGCAGGTCTTGGTTACACTGTAATGGAATGGAAAAGTGCAAATGATTTGTTTGTAAGATTTGGACTGAGGAAAATAAACATAGCTTTTGTTCTAGTATACTCCTGTTTTGTTACTTGATTTGAATCAAAGCCAGGTAAACTGTTTATCGCCACACCGTTACCACATTTTCTTTTGTTTAACTGACAACATCTTACAGTATACATATTTAACAGTATTACAGTATACATCAATGTAAGTGGGACCTATTTACAAGGTTGGCTTATGGCTTATGTTGGCTTAACTTATCCAGAATCGATTTTTGATGGGTCAGAGGGAATGACCACACAACCAGTCCCAGGTGAGATAAGTGTGGTGAGTACATATGAGGGGGGGAGGAGCAAATATAACAAAATGACATTTCAAACAGAAAATAATAAGCTTAGTCAGCTCAGATGAATTGGACAGAAGCTAAATATAGAAACTTAACATTCTCAAGTAGAATGGTGGTGTTCAGTTACAGTACACTGCATTTGTGAGTCCTTACAAGAGAACATGTCCAGAGGTTAGCTCTCCAAATTCTGAGAAAGGACTTGTTCTGATGCTAGGCCAGTGGATTCCTGGAATGAGAGAACTATTCCTAGACAGACAGAGAGAGAGAAAGACAGAAAGTGAGACAGACAGACAGACAGTCAGACAGAGAGAGCTCTTTTCGGTATTGAATTTTGCTTCCTTTAAAAAAAATGCTGTATTGCACATTTATAAAGATGTAAAAATGGAAATCAATTAAATTTCAGTAGCATCACATATTGATGCACACAAAGCTATTTTTTGGAGAAGAGAACTACACAGAGAGCAAATATCACAAAAGTATAAATCAACAGTACTTATTCAAAAACAATCTGACCATTAAAAACGATATTTCTTTAGACAGTGTGGGTTTAATCTGCATGGTTTTGCATTTGATGAGGAGGAGGAGTCATTAGTGATGGAGGACGACTTACATTAGTCATGTTACACTTTAAGGGGAGTCAACATCTTTACATGATCTACATGATGCAATAGCTTCTTGAGCTGAGATCATGTTTATATTTGCAAAAAAAACCCAAAAAATAAATCTTTCTGAAGTCAACAGAAGTGACAAGATTTCTAATGTGAAAAAGAGTCAAAGCAAAATAATTTCGCAGTTTTCAAAACCATTACAGCTCTGTGATACTGTTTAAATGAGCCATAGAATGGAAAACTGCATTTACACTGGTGTATAGTTATATGAAGAGAGTTTATAGGTGTGTAGGCCACATATACTACCACTAACACACAGTGAGCCTCAAACACTGCTGCTCCTCCTTCAAATACAAATCCTGCACATACAAAAGAGAGCAGAAAACCAGGCTGAAATGACTGTTCTGTAACGGTCTTGACTCATTAATATTCACAACCCCAAAACGTATCTATATCAGCACTTTTCTTTCCCTTTCCAAGAAGCAAACATATGGTTGATGTTTATCTTAGATGAGGTCGATGTTGGCTTCCTGTTCACCAGCTCCTTAATCAACTGTTCCATTCCACCTTAAATGCTAAAGCTTGTACAAGTGCCAGAATGTAACCACGAATAACCACGAATACAACTTCGACATATTTAACAAAATCTTGGACAACTTTCTCTCTGATTGAGGAATTTTGCTCAGCGTTTAATACTGAAGAGAGGAGCAGTTCCACCTTTATTAGCATCATCACCCTAACAGCAGCCTGTAAGTAGCAGCCATGCTGTGTGATTGAATGCGTGTTTGCTGGCTGAAGCAGATCATTTTAAACTGAGAGTTTCATAGTGAGGAACCACTTTAATCTACTGTGTGTTGATGTCCAGATGGAAAGCCAGTGGCTAGTAGTATAGGTAAGGTTAGCTACTAGTATTAGCTCCAAGTAACTAGCATAGCTAACTAAACAGTAAAGACCTTATAGGAAAGTCTGTCCACTTGGCGGCCATCTTTGCAATGCCCTTGGGATGTTATTATCAGCCATACAAGACCAGACTTGTATCTTTGTGAACAGGGAGAACCCAAAACCCTAATACTAAAGGTCAAATTACCATTTCAAGCACAGATTTTAATTCAGAAACCTCAGAAATGGTTTGAAGTGTTTGGCTCAATAATAAAAATTAATTTCTTGGCTTGTTCTAGCTACTGTGCAGATTTCCATAACAAGGAGGGTCTTTTCCAGAACCAGAAAATTAATTGGCTGTTTTTCTTGGATGGGAGGGAATTTCTCCATAAACAGACGCCATGATGAGTGTTATAAGCTTCCCCACTCATACAGCAACGAGTGACCAGTCTCCTCATTTATAATGTCTGTGTCGATATTATGAGGACTGTGCTCATTTACACTGAGGTTAATTTTATTTAGTCTATTTGCATGATCATCATGACATCTCACTGTAAACCAGCCAATCAGAGCAGAGCTCATCAGATTATTCATGAGCACACCAAAAAAGGGAAAACAGCAGCTCGCTTCATTCTAGGACCAAATCATAGGCTCTTTTCTAAATGACCTACTACCATACTGCATACTGTCCTGTGTGTGTAGTATACCCTCAGCTATTTCACTCTAAAACTGAATCTCTAAAGCGAGTTCATCTTTTATAAATCTTCGAACCTGTATATTTTAACTTTCTGAGGCTCATTCTGATGGAAACATACCCCGCTACAATCACTACACCCACATTTACCTCAGACCTGTTATTACTGTATCCACCGTTTAGAGCTAGCTGCTGCTAACGCTGCTCAGTTCACCTGCAATACGTTTACCCTAGCTGTTAGCTACCCTCGGCTATTTCACTCTAAAACTGATCCTCTAAAGCGAGTTCATCTTTTATTAATCTTCAGACCTGTATATTTTAACTTTCTGAGGCTCATTCTGATGAAAACATACCCCACTACAATCACTACACCCACATTTATACTCAGAGTTGGCTGTGTTTTGCTCTCCAGTGTTACCCGCCGCCATTTTCTTTGGCTGAAGAAGGCTGAGAGCTGGTGAGGCCGCGGTGCATGATGGGATGCAGTACACCATGAAGACAGCTCCACCTGTATACTAGAAACTCTGACTGGAGTAGAACACCATCCGGGTCTCTTCAGTACACTGCAGATCTTCAGTTTGGTCACATACTACATACTACATATTACTTTTAGGTAGATTTAATATGTGAGTAGTATGTAGTATGCCATTTCGAATACAGCCATCGGATGTAAATGGGCACAGTGTAAAACTGTATGTGGGTAATTTTCACTCTGACCTACGTCACATACCTTCAGAGAACAATTTAAAACACTAAATAAATACAGTCTATGGCTCCTACAATCTTCTTGACTGCAGTCTTTATTATATTTAGAGATGATCTGCTTCAGAAGCCGACAGAAATCACAAGAAAAAGGCTCGTAGCAAAACAGTTTATCAGTTTGTTATGAAACCAATACAGTCCCATGATTTTGCCTAACAAATGAATGTACGTAGAAGCTAAACATTACCCAATGATAAAACATGTCCATATAGGCATTTTCTTTGTGTTAACAGGCTCTCTGTATTCTCTCTGAAGGAGATGCTAACAGGCTACCATGCTCAGCAAAAAACGCAGCTAGCTACCATAATATTGGCTTTAAATTACTTACTGAAAGCGTCTCTGTAAAAATATTAGTTCCCAGAATGTTTATTACAAGCCTAAAACGTCAGAAGTGTAGCTCAAGAACCCATAAAAATGAACACAGGGTACTTTTAGCTTGGCACTGGCATAACCCTAACTCCCTATAAAACGCCCCAGGGACACTAGCAGAAACTAGCATTATTGTTATTGTTATTATTTAGAACGGCTGTGTGAAACTGGCTGCGTTTGAAACTGCCTACTTAGACAGTTCAATAGATTGGATCCAGTGCACACTGCTGGGCATATATATGTATAAATGTGGGTGTAGTGATCGTAGTGGGATACGTTTTCATCATCAGAATGAGAATCAGAAAGTTGAATATACATGTCTGAAGTTTAATAACTGTAAATCTTACATTGTGGATAGGTATATATATAGGTATATCATTATTGCCTTGTCTCAAAGGAGTTGTTGTTGCTCTCAGTCTACTACTATCTAGCGCTGGGGAGGCAGACTCCAGTCCTGTAGGGTCCGGCACAGATGGATGATTTTCCTCCTTAGATACACCTGATTCAACTCAGGAGCTAATTGCCAGGCTTAGCAAAAGAGTCCACTGACCAAGAAAAAAAACTTTTTTGTTGGACTACCTACGTGGATCAAAATAATGATGTCATATTAGTTGTCTGTCATGCTACTGACCAAATAAGAAGGTTTAATTACAGTAGATTACATAGAGAACCCTTGGTATTGAAGGATCTGAAAAACTAAATGGATAAGCTGCATTAGGAATAATGGTATTAGCAGTGCATCAAAATGTATTAGATCAGAAGTACATGAAAATATTTCAAATCATTACTTACACCAGCAGGCCTGCAGTTCATTAGATGTTCATCTTGGTTCTTTTGTAACCTCCTGGATGAGTCATTGATGCACTGCTGGTGAAATTGTGGTAGGCTGGCCACTGACAGGAAGATTCACCACTGTTTGGAGTTTTCTCCTTTTGTGGATAATGGCTCTCAGTGTGGTTCGCTGGAGTCCCAGAGTCTTAGCAATGGCCCTGTAACCCTTCCAAATAGCACATTTCAAAGCCTTTGTTTCACATCTGTATCTCTGAATCTCTTTAGAATGCGGCGTCATGTGCTGCTTTTTGGGAGCTTCTAGTTGCTTCACAGTCCCAGAGAGGTTCTATTTAAGTGATGCTGAGATTCACCAGGTCTGGTCTAATAGTCAATCGAAATTGGTTAACTGGTTGATTTAGTACCTAAGGGGACAGTTACCTCTTTTCACGTAGGGCAGGTTGGGCTGAAAGACATTTCTGCCATATTTAATCTGAATTTGAAGGATGACGATTTTACCCATACAGATCCTGCCGGATATGGACGGCTGGGGCGGAGCCTACTCCCTGGACAACAGGACCAGGGTCAAACTGGTGGTGGTGGTGGTGGGGGG
>CM067498.1:2471922-2517963 GCA_034552555.1 Semaprochilodus insignis
GGGGGGGGGGGGGGGGGTATGGAGAAGAATGTAGAAACGTCAGCACCTGAAAGCAGCAAAACAGGAGTGTAAACTGAATCCTTTTAAAGACAGGTGCCGCATTGCGATTGACCAGACTAAGGAATGATTGAGGGACGTAGCATTGGAGTCTTCCTGGCAGAACTTGCGCTAAAGCTTTCATTTTCCCTTCAATAAAAGACATCATCATTTTAAATCAGCATTTTGTGTTTATTTTGGTTTCTTTATGTAATATTATAAATAGTCATGATCTGAAACATGTTGCAAAAGTACTGTAGAAGAACTGGGGAAGGGGCCAAGTACTCTTTCACAGCACTTTATAGATGTTGGGTGGCACAGTGGTCCTGTGCTAGATCTAATATGGGATCCTTTCTGTGCGGAGTGTGCATGTTCTCCCTGTGACTCTGTGGGAGTGTGCATGTTCTCCCTGTGGTTGTGTGGGAGTGTGCATGTTCTCCCTGTGACTCTGTGGGAGTTTGCATGTTCTCCCCATGTCTGGTTTCGTCCCACAGTCCAAAGGCATGCAGTCAGGTGAATGGAAGATGCTTAATTGCCCCCCTAGGTGTGAGTGTGTGGGTCTGTGTGTCTGCTTTGTGATGGACTGGTGGCCAGTCCAGGTTGTTTCCTGCCTTCAGCCCAGTGAATGCTGGGATGGGCTCCAGCTACCCCCTCCCCTGTGACCCAGAAGGATACACAGCTGAATGAATGAATGTATAGATGTCTTAGATGTACCGTCAAAACTAATATTTCTAATATTCAGTCAATAATTTAGTTCTTTTTAGTTCATTGTTTTAGTGTAAAAATATTACATATCGCTCCTTTAAAAGGATCCAAACGAAGTTACTACAGTTTATTTTCACTGAGGATTTCAGTATGAGCCTAACAAGTGGTTCTGTACATTTCAGCCTGACACAGGGCAGCCAGTCAGAACAGAGGTCCTCAGATGTATCAGTCTTAAAGTCATAGTAACAACATGCTCAGTTAAGAGATACACAGAGGTTGGAAAATGGTCAGTTGAAAATGATAAAGTCATTAATCATTAAGTAAGTCATTATTTAATGCGTGTTTCGCTTTCTGACGATTTATTTTTTATCTGGCATGATGGTAGTGACCGGCATGATGATCCACAACCCATAGTCTTTAACCACAACAGACCTCAATCCCAACGCACCAGGGTACATTTTAACTGAGATTATGTAACCTTAAAAATGCTCTACTGTTGAGAAGCATGCATCCTGCGCATGATGTCTGTGTGATGCCCATGTGTGTGTGTGTCTAGCGTGTGAGACGAGAGAGAGAGGGAGAAGGCCAGCCAGTGGAAAACGCCTGACTGCACTGTCCCTTAAGGCTGTCTCAATCACTTTGTGCAAAGGTGAATGGCCTTAATCCAAAAGCCCCACCCCACAATTTTGTCCAGATCAGATCATGAAGTCCAGCCAGTCAGCATGAACCTTTTTTTTGGTGCATTTTGTTTATCTTTCATTCCAGCACTGTCACTGTTTTTGTTTTTCACTGTATTTTGTTTATTGGTGTTTAGGTTTGTTGGGGGGCAGGAGCATGTTTAGTACGGTGTTACATGACCTTTCCACTTAACAATACATCATTATTCCATTACACAAGTCACTTAAACTGCATAGGGGGCCTGCAGTTTGGTATACTGTGCCTCATAATGAGCCATGAAGTTTTAATGCGGGGGTAGTTCTGGACGGCAGGCTGTCTAGTTTAGCCTCTGACCACTCTCTGGTGGCTTGGTGTTGTCATAAGCATGAACACTCCTGAGAAAGACGTAATATAGAAAGGAGCATATCATGCTCCAGAATGTGTATGTACAGTACCTTTAATGTGTTAATGGTGCGGACACAGATGACCATTACCATGGACACTAATTCACCCCCATACCAAACAAGAAGCTTGAACTTTATGCTGGTAACATTTTCTGTTGAATTCACACTCGAAACAATAGGTGGGCATATATTAACAGAAGACAAACAGTCCGTCCTCCTCCCTCAGCATCAAGCTTCATCCCTTTCCTCTCCAAGAGCGTCTCCAGTGGTGGAAAGCAGCACCGATGTTAACTTTTGTTCTGCTTCTATTTCTATCACTTCTTTAGTTTGCTGCTGAACGTGGGTTTCTTGCCAAGAGCAGGCAGCAGTGGAAGTCGGCAAGAGCTTCAACCATCGTTGTATTTACTGCTCCTTTCATTGGCTATCTGCCCAGGTCCGCATGACTGACTAGAGGTAAGGATATGTCGCTGGGGCAGCAGCCCTACTTCATCCTCTCATGTTGGACTGATTTCACTCCTACAGCGCTACAGTGACTCACTATCGCCTCTACAGGCACAAAGTGGTGTTACGAGACAGGACGGGCCAGGGCTAACTGGTAAGCATGCTAACTTCAGTAGCTATCTCTGCAACGTGACACATTGACACTGTTAATAATATTCCTTAATTTTTTCATGTTTTAAACCAAACATCTTACATATCGCTTCATTAAGGGACAGGATAAAGGATTTACCGGATTCACCCTTTGCCTACTCAGATTTGACTGCAAGCCTGTTTCTGAACATTCCTAGTTATCCCTGTCTTAACTTTCTGCAACTGATTTCAGAATGAGCGTATACACTTTTTTTGTATTATCACGGGTCAACAGATTTATGATTATACTTACTCTCCCAACAATTTTGGAAATTATATTTGTATTTTTGAGAGTGTGCAATCTGACAGTAGATTTTAGTACACTTCTAACTTTAGTACCAAGTCTCACTCACTCACTCACTCACTCATGTTCCAATCTGCTCAGTTCTTCTGGGATGTGGGGAGTGTTGGAGCCTATCCCAGAGTTCAATGGGCGGAAGGCAAGATACACCCCGGACAGGCCGCCAGTTCATCACAGGGCTTTTACCAATTAATGTTAGTATGATAACATTGATTTTAGTGCAAACTATCATTTCATA
Organism: Semaprochilodus insignis; assembly: GCA_034552555.1. Lineage (NCBI taxonomy): Eukaryota > Metazoa > Chordata > Actinopteri > Characiformes > Prochilodontidae > Semaprochilodus > Semaprochilodus insignis. The sequence goes on from CM067498.1 coordinate 2,474,894, forward strand.
ATCATCTCCCATTTTTGAATTATCTCTTGTTTCACACCTCTCATGATTTCCAGATACCTTGCTGCTAACAAGCCTAGCATGCATGATTAGCCTGAGTAGCCTTGAGTTCAGCATTATCCATAAAAAAGCAAGAGCTCAGAATCAGCTGCTTATTGCTTTTTCAGAGACATGCTTCTTACCTTCCCACAAGCCTGAATTCTACAGTTTACACTCCCATATGTTAATGTATATCATAAGCACTGAGAGGTAACACCTTAAACTTTTAAACTTATCAATTACTTATTATTTGGTATCTACTATGAAACTAATATACACTCATCATCAAAATAATAATTGCACAAATAGTTGCACTCAGAGGAAATCAACTGACAGGAATGAAACTTGGTGGGTAGGTTTGACATCATGAGACATGCGAATGATTTAAGTTTCACACTCGGATGCACATGTGATGCAAGCAAGGACAGGCCTTATGTTGTACCTGAGTGACCCAACAGCCACAATTGCGGAGTCATCCTATTAGTGCCAGCACCATTGGCAGACGGCTGCACAGCGCAGGACTACATGCACCAACGAATCCGTGTGTGGAGGCACCGTGGTCAGCACCAAGATGAACGGTTTGTTATCAAGCGTCAGACGTCCACCAGGTCTGTTGTCACTCCACCTCCACCCCTACCGCACCATCTGCAGGAACTGTGTGAGAATATTCAAGCTGCATGGGATGGATTATCACAGGACACCATTAGGAACCTCTACAACTCTATGCTAAGACGTCTGGCATGTTGGGTTAGCAAACATGGCAGCTCAACGCCATACTGAGAGACAGACTTCTGTATGTGCAGCTCAATTAATATTGATCATATCAGTCTATAGTTTGGCATTGCTATCCAACACTTCCTTCTTTGTGCAACTATTGTTTTGATGATGAGTGATGATATATGTTGCACAGTTATGTGGGTGGGCCATTGAAGCGTGGCTCCACAGATAGGCCCGTGCAGGCAAATAGAAGTGCATTGTTTTTGCCTTTAGGGGTAGAAACTGTACAGTATGTGTAATATTCTACAATCCTCTTTCACTAACAAGTCGTGTCCTATTCATTGAGATAAGCAGTTCACAAAATTGAATACCTCCCATTGCTATTTAGGAACTCTAGCATGGGGCGGGGCAGTGGGAGTGTCCATGGGAGGGTCAGCAAGAGTGACTCGAGAGCACTTCTCCTCCCCTTCTCTCGGCAGAGCAGCAGCATTAGCTCGCAGTGATTGAAGACTTCCTCTGTTCTGCTTTCGTGTCCCGGGACTTGTGCTGGGGGGAAGCATTAGAGACCCATGTGGAGGGAGAGAGAGAAGTGTGTCTGTTTACTGTCTCCAGCAGTGTGATTAGGAGCTGAGCCTGATCAAAGCCTCACATAGAGAGACAGCACTGCAGAGTTAGGAAAGAGAGGAGCTGGGGCCAACTGCTACGCAAGGCTAAGAATAGAGTTCACATTTGGCTGTGATTTATTGTTCTTTCGAACTACCGAAAGAGAGAGGGACAGAGATAGAAATGGAAATGAGCATTAGCCCAGGGGTTTGTAAAACAATTATAATGAATTGGAGCTCCTCTTCAGGGGGTTGTGACACAAAGCCTGTAATATCCATCATAGCTCCTGATAATACATAACTGATCACATATTCAGGGTAATATGAATGGGGTAAATGAATATCCCCTCGCTTAAGTGTGTGCTGAAGGTTTCTAATACACGTCCTCAGGCATTAGCTTGAAGTGTGCCTACTTTGTAAGACAATGCCGCACCCTGGTGGATCTGAAACTGCTGAAACGTGATTACACTCTAATTTAAATGATGTCATTTACATGTCCAGACTAAAGCTATTCATATATCCGTTAATAGTGATTAAGTTTTTGTGTATGTGCGGTGTCACCTTTGCTCTGGTCAAAGGTCATTGGGACAGAGTGCTTCAGTTGATGAGTCACGGGTTAGTAGTGTCAACGTTATTCTAAAGCTGTGTTGTGTGTGTGCGCGCGCATGGGTGTGTAATGGTCATGCGTAAGCTGTTTGCAGGGACCAAATTTCCCCAAAATGATGGAAAACCTGAATGCATGACATTTGGCTGGTCCCCATGATGTCCCCACTTTATGCTGCTGAAAAAATAATTGCATTTGGTTTCTGAGGTCACGAGTTGGATTATGTGTAGCTTAGCAGCATTTGGCTCTAAATATACAGATGTTAATTGAAATATCCCACAACAATAGCAATACAAACTACCATTACATGTGCTGTGATCGCTCTTTGAGGGCACCAAATGTTTACAAAACGATGGAAAACCTGAGTAATTTTACATTGTGGGGACATTTGTGTGTTCCCATGAGAAAAAAATGCTTTTCAAAAAAAAAAAAAAACCACATACAGTAAAAATGATCCTTTTAGTTCCTTTTTCAGTTGGTTGCTGGTTCTATGCCCCGTAGTCGGGTTGGTCCTTTTGTCCAGATTGGTTGAGTCTCTATTGTAATGCTCCTCGTCAATGATGACTATGGCTACTTGCAAGTTTACACTGCTGCAAACCCGCCTAACATCAGAAGACTGACGGCCTCACCGAAATACCCCATACATACCAGCAGGGTTTGTCACGGGTTGTCTCTATTCAGAGTCTGTCCAGTTTTGCCATGGCTGCCATGGCCTAGTTGAGTATTCAGCTGTCAGCATTGAGCTACATACACATCATACGTAATACCTACATAATACATGATCCCATCTTATACCATGTGTACCTTGTGAGGGATCCAAACCCTTATCAAAGCCAGGGAGCTGGATGTCTGTAGACTCAGTCTCCATTTCTTCTGTGACCCCCTGGAATCCACTGACAGAGTGGAGGATATATATGTTTCAAGACATAAAAGTTCTGTTGTGTTGCCAAAGATACAAAAGCACAGGTGTGACAGAGGAGACCATATAGGTAAAGGCAGAAATACACTCATCATCAAAAGAATCGCTGCACAAAATAGTTGCACCCAGAAAGAATCAACCAACAGGAATGGGCCTTATCTCTGTACCTGACTGACCCAGCAGCCATGATTGCAGGCATTCAGCAGTGATGTCCTCCATGAGTCATCCTGTTAGTGCCAGCACCTGTTAGTGACAGACGGAACTACATGCAGGCAGACTGTTACGATGACTGTCCTCAACACCACGTCAACGCCGCCAAAGACTGCAGTGGTGTCGTGCCAGACTGTCATGGAGTGACTCAGAATGGCAGCAGGTCATCTTCAATGACGAGTCCCGCTTTTGTCTCGGTGGAGACGACCAACGAATCCGTGTATGGAGGCACCGTGGTCAGCACCAAGATGAACAGTTTGTTGTCATGTGTCACACGTCCAGAAGGCCTGGTGTCGCTCCACCTCCATCCCTACCGCACTGCAGGAACTGGGTGAGGATATTCAAACTGCATGGGATGGATTATCACAGGACACCATTAGGAACCTCTACAACTCCATGCCAAGACATCTGGCATATTGCATTAGCAAACATGGACGCCCGGTACGGCCGTACTGAGAGACACTACTTCTGTAAATATTGCCCATATCAGTCTAAATTTATCATCATTTATTGTTCCTTTATCTTCCTTCTCAGTAGCACTGCAATCCCACACCTCCTTCTGGGTGCAGCTGTTCTTTTGATGATAAGTGTATGATGACCAGAATGTCCTGGGTACAGCTTCAGAGCAAACACATGCAATACACACAATTCAGAATATAATAGCATATGATACAGCATTTCATTCATTTCAGTCCGAATGGCCCCAGAATGATGGAATATCTGAATAGTCTAACACTGAGGGAACACTTGGCTGGTCTCCATGGGGAAAAAAAGCAAAAAAGATGCAACGATAATTCCTTTTGGTTCTTGAGGACAGTCAGCACTGTGTCGTAGTCGTAGCATGGCAGCAGCTACAGGCTTATATGGTGAGTTAGTGTGTTTGTTTATGCTTTGCGGTGACGATAATGAAGGAAAACCTGAATCATTTCACATCGCAGGGACATTTGTCTGGTCACCGTAAAGGATACTGTTGAAAAAATAATTCCTGTTGGTTTCTGAGGTTGCAGTTAGTGTTGAGTTAGGTGTAGCAGAGCATAGCATGCCACAGATAGCCATACAAACTTTGCATTGTGTGTGTTGCGTGTTAGCACTATGTTGGCAAATGTCCCCGAAATGAGGTATGACATTGTGGAGACAGGATGGTCCCCGAGAGGAAAAACGCTTTTATACAAAAAAGGGTGAGAAAATAATCCTGTTTGGTTCCTGACGGTGTACCATGGCACCAGTGAGCTGCAGATTTATATTGTTAGTATTGTCTTTGTTCCCTGCTGAAAGAAACCCAGCTCAGACCAGGATATGTATTATGCTGGTTCAAGCTGGTTTCTGCTGTTTTGAGCTGATGTAGTGCTGGTCGGGTGCCCTGCTCAGCTGGTCATCCAACATGTTCATAATACATCACAGCAAAAGGATAGCGGACCACTGTTTGCCCGCTAGCAGCAAAGCTGGTGGTCCACTGGTGTTTTGCTCAGTGTTTTCTGGGCCTGGCGTCCACATGCTAATGACATTTTAGGTCCAAACGGAGCTTTTGGAAAATTCCAGGGTGGAAATGCCAGGGTGAAGATATCCCGGAACTCGGTTTTCAGTGTTGTAGTGTACACAGGGAAATCTGAGTTTTCGGCTTTCAATGTTGAGTGTGCACCGTTGTCTCCTTGGTTTGATGGCAGCCCGTGTGCTGTGTTCTCCTTTGTTTATCCTTGTGACCGGAGGGTCGCCGGTTCGATTCCCTGAACTGTCAGGAACGACTGAAGTGCCCTTGAGCAAGGCACCTAACCCCCAACTGCTCCCCGGGCGCCGTGGATAGAGCTGCCCACCGCTCCGAGCAAGTGCCCCCTAGTGTGTGTGTTCACTAGTGTGTGTATTGGGTGTAGTGGGTGTTTCACCATACGCACAGGTAGACAACTTCCTCTTTGTGCAAACACAATTGGCAATTCAATTTCTAATTCTAATAAGGCGGTTTTGTGTGATAGCAGCCATAGCCTAAATAATTCTAGTTTTAACATCACTAACAGCACTTGATACATGTTTACACATGAATATACAGTTACTCTTACTCTATCCTGAAGAACAGAGGCGTCAGAATGTGCTACGGAGGTCACTGCTATATCCAGCACTCACAGGGGCTGAGTCCTAAACCGCACACTACAGCACTAAACAGCACTAAATAATGTGTAGCTGAAAGCAGCAGAGAGCATTAATTAGTGTAGCAAGCATATACGTTGTAGACTTTTGACTGGCCAACATGCTCGACCGCCTGCATTTAAAAATACCTGTGTACGTGTGGACAAGGCTGCAGGCAAAATGCCAATATTCATACCTTGTTTTTCCACTCACAGTCCAATTTCCGAATTCTTCCTTCTTTTCCTACCTTCGTTATCCTTTGTAAAGGAGTTCAGTAAATCGTTTTTAGTGTCAGCAGCAATATTTTAACCCTTAGAATCCTAAATCTACACTTCGTAGGCAGTCTGGATGGCTCTGTCCTGTGTTTCACATGCATCTAAAGGGTTAAATTGTAAACACAATATACAGGTGTATAATGTCTGTCTGTTAACCCTTTCCTGACTTATAAGGTATAGGATAGAGCTGCAAAGTGCCTAACTTAGGGTTCTTAGGGGTTAGCTAAATCATTTTGTATCAGGTCTAGGCAGTATTTTTTTCTCTCGGTTGTTTGTAACATGTGTTGCAGGTTATTGTGTGAAATTAAAGGCTGTACAAATTTATAATCTGTTTGAGGAGAAAGCCAGTTAGATCTTGCACACAGGACAATAATCAAGGTGGTCCGAGGGGGGACCAACAGTGGCTAACAGTCAGCGGGGGGCCAACATTGTCAAGCCAGCGGACCGATATATGCTTGCCATCTGGGCTGGTTGATCAACATACCAGTATCAAAACATGTGCTGTTATGGATGGTGATCAGCTATTCTGGCATATGCTTGGTTTTGTTGTGGCATTTGACCTTTCACATTGTTTGGTCCACATAAGGACAAATAAATGCTGGAAAAATAATTTAATTTGGTTTCTGGGGTTACGTTAGTGTTGAGTTAGGTCACATATCATAGTATACCACCTATAGCAATGCACACCTGTATTGTGTGTTAGCACTTTGTTGGCAAATGTCCCCATTATGACTTTTGGCATTGCAGAGACAGGATGGTCCCGAAATGCTTTTATACGTAACTTATAAATAACAAGAAATGTTGTTTCCTGTGGTTACAGTTAGCACGGATATGAGTACATCATAGCAGCATTTATCTGCAGTCATAAAAGCCAACTGAAATACCCCACAAAGATAAGCTCACAAGACAAAGGATGAGTCACCTGTGACTGAATAATAAATCCACCAGCACCAATAACAGCTGTGATTGGATTTGGCATGGACTGGATAAGTTTCTGGATGTAGGCCACATCAATGTTCAGACACTCTTACATCAAAGAATTGGTCAGTTGGTCCAGATTTGGTGGATGCCTTCCCTGGCACGATTCCGAGGAGAGTTTCCTGTAGACTGGGATTTTAGCCACTGCTGGTAGACCCGTATGACCGTATGCTTCCATACACCTGCAGATTCAGCTACTTCCTTCACACTATGGTCTTTGGCACGCCCAATTTCAGTCACTCCTTTTAGCCAATCATTAACATCTGCTCTGGAGCCATTTTCCACACATGGAACGAGACATTCACTGCACTGTAGCACCTCTTCCCAATCTATGGATCCCGTCACTCACACCCCGCAGGGATTTATAGCCCCATCATCCTCGTGCAGTGCCATCTGCAGGAGCCTGAAATTACTACCACCTTAAACACATTATAAGTTGTAACAAAACGCACTATTGGTTTTGGTATCTCTTTGTGGGGACCAAATGTTAGGATAACGGAAATGAATGAGTTCCTTAAAGTACAAGTCCTCCGAGTTTAAAGTCAGTGCTGGATTAGGATTATGCAGTAATACAGAAATCAGTGTAAGTAGAAACTTGTGTGTAGGAGCATCATTATAAGGAGACAAAACTTTATTCCAAGACTGAAAACCTTAGCGAGTGTGACTAAGAGCATAGCAAAGCAGACAGCTGACGGGAAGCCTAGTCGTAGTTTATGGATGGGGGAAGTCAGGTGATAGCAGGCCTGAGTCCCACACGCCTTTAAGTTCAAACAGAACAAAATGTTATGTACTTGAACACAGTGTGTACACACACACACACACACACACACACACACACACGTGTGCCTGTGGAGCGCACGTATCTGTTGCATCATATCTGCATTATGATAGATAAAAAGCAGATTTGGCTGATATCTGATCGATGTCTTTCAACATTCCATGTTTATTGAGCTGAAGTAATTCTCCTGCTCCCTGTCCAGCCTCAGCTCCTCTCGGCCCTGCTGAAATTTCACTGTATTTCATCAGTGAGCGTATTCACTGATGCAACCCTGAATCAACCTGCTCCGCTGAGGCGGGGAAACAGAGACCCCAGGTGGCCAGATGGAGGAATGCGTGCGGGCTCAGTGCCCCGTTCAGAATATAAAGCTTATATAAGGAATATCTTATACAGAATGATTAAATTTAGTTTAGACACTGATTTATTTAGATTATATTAAATATAAAAAGGCAGAGTCAGAAAACATAAAGTCTTTTTAATGCTTGATTTATATTTATTTATAATTTTAAACATTACAATTAACAATCACTTTATCTTGGCAGTGCACTGCCTTCGTTTCCACTCAGTCCTAAAGAAAAATCCGACACAAATATTTTTACTTTATTTTTTGTAGTGTAAAATCGTGTTTTATTTGTGTGTACACATCCTTTTTTTACACATCCTTTGTCATCAGCCGTCAGTAAATTACCTGGCATGTCTTCAAATACATAAAAAAATTTAATAAATACTTTTTATTTACATATACATATCAGGTTTAGTCCTATGAGAACTGAAAGACCAGCTAAAGCTCATTTTATCAGTACTATTGAGCTTGTTTCATAAAGAAAATGAGAAGGTGAAATGGGGGGTGGGAGGTACAGTATTGCTGCTAGTGGCAGAGCTCCCTTACACCCAAGCATGGAAAACGTTTGTGCTGCTACATTTATACCGGGTCCTGTAATGTAGCATCACTCCTGTTTTAAAGAAGGTACTAATAATGGTCTACTGGCTGGAGTTAGTCCTGAGTGTTGCTTCAATTTAATGCCTGAAGAAAGAAGTGATTTATTTCCTGCAAAATAATAAGAAGAAATCTGCACATCAAGGTGATATGACCAGCGATCCTGGTAGAGGACAATAATTACCACTGAACTGCACGGCTGTGGTTCAATTTAGTGACTTAAATAAGGCAGAAATTTACAATTTGTGTGCCGTATGACAGTCTGTTTAAAAAGCACAAGAACACTGAAAAACAGTGAAAGTGAAATAACCATGTTTCTGATAAATACAGCCATATCTCTGACATCACCCGCGTGAATCCAGTGCCCTTCCCATGGCTTTAGACAGGCAAATTCTGTCACGTTAAATCTTTTTTAAATCAGTTCTGCATAGAACCTACCTCTGACACAAAGAATCCAAATACAACTCGCCTGGTTCCATCTGACCTGAAACCAAAACAGGTTCTGAGCTGAACGGTGTTCTGCATCAAACCCCCTTTTTAAAAAGCCTCTCCTACCGTAACACCTGGCTCTATACTGGACCCTTTCCTTGTAAATCAAACTGCAGCCCACATCGCCTCACCCTCATCTGCTCAGTGGTTATGTATTGAGGTATGAATGGATGGCTCCCAATGCGGTTAACGACCACAGGCAGAAAAGAAAATCAGTGCAGATCAGCGTGCGCGCGTGTGTGTGCTTCAGGAGTTGACGCTATTGGCTGCTGCTAGTAGTGATGCAAAGACGGAGCCTGGTCTCTGGATGAGATCCTGCGGCCTATCAAATTCGACAGCCTGAGAAATCGAGAGAAAAAGAGAGAGAGAGAGAGAGAGAGAGAGAAAGAGAGAGAGAGAGAAAGAGAGAGAGAGAAGAGAGAGAAAGAGAGAGAGAGAGAAAGAGAGAGAGAGAAGAGAGAGAAAGAGAGAGAGAGAGAAAGAGAGAGAGAGAAATCGAGAGAGAGAAATCGAGAGAGAGAGAAAGAGAGAAAGAGTTTCGTTAGTGTTGTTTCAAAACTCACAAATAGTAACTTAATGAACAAGAAAAAAAAATCTTAATTTTTAATGTCCATTAAAACAAAATTAAATCTGAAGTATTTTTGAACCACTTTTCCTGCTAAATAAATAAATAAATCAATAAATAGAATTAAGAACCATTTGCTAATTGTGTGTGCACACAGAGGAATTTGTCTACCGCATGTAACCCATCTGTGAAGTGAAACACCCATAAACACACACACTAGTGAACACACACACTGAGGGCAGTGAGCACACGTGCCCGGAACGGTGGGCAGCCCTATCCACAGCACCTGGGAAGCAGTTGGGGGTTAGGTGGACTGTTTACGGGCACTTCAGCCGTGTCCTGTCAGCTCAAGGGCTCAACCCAACAACCTTCCAGTCATAAGGCCCTAACCTCAAGCACAAGAAGGGCATCAGAGAGTGAACAATTATATGGTTCTAAGTTTGTATGTTCTCCTCATGTCTGCATCTGTTGCTCCGGGTGCTCCGGGTCCAAAGACATGCAGTCAGGCCGACTGGAGACGCTAAATTGCCCCCCAAGGTATGTGTGAGTATGTGAATGTGTTTGTCTTTGTATCCCGCTTGCAATGGACCGATGGCCTGTCCAGGGTGTCTCCTGCATTTTGCCCATTGCTGAGTGCTGGGTTAGGCTCCAGCACCACCCGTGATCCAGGAGAACGAACATCTTAGAAGACGGGCAAGGAAGAGAATGGTTTTGATAAGCCTCACGGAACAGACGTGATCTTATGACGAGAGCGTCTGGAGACAACTAGGCTAAACGTGGGTGGGGAATGTAGACTAAGGAAGCAACACGCTAAAACTAGACGGCGATGGTGTGCTTGCCCACACTGTCCAACTGAGAACGAGTCCTGAGCCCATAGAGGTAATGTTAGCATCTCTGAAAAGTCCCTCCAATTAAGCTCCAGTTAAACTCCAATTAAGAATGTAGATGTGTTTTGTGTGCAGAGAACACATTGCGCGAGGTTTGCTAGCGACAGCATTAAACTAGCTAGCTTGTTTTGCTTGTGCCATTGGTTGTACTCATTGAAGAACATGGACTACAGGGATTTGGGGTGGGTTTTAGAAGGTGCATTACCTTGCTTGTACTGGATTACCCTGCAATTGAGCACCAGATGTTTTTATGAGATCACAAGCTTTATGGTTAACTACTCATGAATGGACGTGTTTATGTGTTCTGCTGTAATTGCTGGCGCGTTATGGCTACCACCAGTTTTTCGTTTGTGTGTATGCTTTGATGTTTCTCTGTTGGCTACATTGCAGCTATGTGACTGTCTGGGCCAGCTGTTCGGATGACCCTGCAATGCAGCTGTGGGTCTGCGTGGACTGGTGGTGTACAGCTGCATGCATGAGCGTGACCAGTACCGGAGCTATGAGGTCTTTTGGGCTGGCTGCCTAAGCGGCGCTACATTGCAGCTATGTGACTGCCTGGGCCGGATGCATGGGTGGCACTGCATTGCAGCTATGAAGCTGCCTGAACTCCCAGTCCTCCGTCCGGCGCAATACCTGGATGGACGCCTATTAGTCCTCTTTTCGGGATGAACTATTTAAAATGTTCACTTGCCAATAAAATTAAGTGTGCCATTGGCTCACGTCATGTCTTGCATTTCATTGGTTTACCAAGGTCATGTGACATCGCTCGTCTACCGGTCAGCCCTCTAAATGCTAAGTCAATTAGTAAGCTCCTTAATTCTGTTCTAGTATCGTTGGTTGTTTCCACCAAGGCAAAAGTGGGACTCGTCACTGAAGATGAACTGCTGCCATTCTGAGTCACTCCATGACAGTCTGGCACAACACCATTGCAGTCCTTGGTGATGTTGATGTGGTGTTAAGGGCAATCTTCGTAACGGTCTGTGTGCATGTAGTCCTGCGTCATGCAGCCATCTGCCAATGGCGCTGGCACTAACAGGATGACTCATGGAAGGCATCATTGCCCCACTGAATGTCCTGTCCTTGCTTCCATCACATGCATGGCTGAGCATGAAACTTATTCACAATGTTAAACCTACCCACCAAGTTTCATTCCAGTGAGGTGATTGAATATCATCAATGGTATTCAATCACCTCACCCCATCACCCAGGTCTACTCTGTGCATGTATGTATGTGTTCTCACCTTGCCCATGTCCATAACGAGGATGCGGTCACACTCCAGCACGGTGTTGATGCGGTGGGCTATGGTCAGCATGGTGCAGTGCTGGAAGGCATCTCTGATTGTGTGCTGAATCAGACTGTCGGTCTCAGAGTCTATGGACGCTGTTGCCTCATCCAACAGAATGATCTACACATCAATGAAACAGGTCAAGTTCAGATAAGCAGTCTGCACGTAGATGCGTGTGGAAGTGAGAAAGGGTGTTTGTCATTACTTTAGAATTGCGGAGCAGGGCTCGGGCCATGCATATGAGCTGCCTCTCTCCTACTGAGAAATTCTCTCCGTTCTCCACAACTGCCGACTCCAGCTTGTCTGGCAGCTTCGAGATCTATGAGGAAGATACATTGAGAGAAAGTCAAATCTGCTGTTTTATCCTATGCCATGTTGACTGTAGCAGCAGGACTGAGGGTTACCCCTCTTAAACTCAGTCATAGCGGCATACCTTATAAGTTTGCTGATATAATATGGGGCAAATTAATAATGGTTACTTGATAATAAGCTGCAAGTTTAATAATTGAAAGACAGGCTCAGAGTTTACTTACTGTTTTTTTCATATATGTTTTCTCCAGGGCCATCCAGATCTCCTCATCTGAGTAGTTATTAAATGGATCTAGGTTATACCTGCATCAGATAAAGACAGACATATACACCTGTTCATAAAGTGCTATATCTGTACATTGTTTAACCAACAATTGAAATTATATACTGCATTTCTACAGTGTAACCGATGTTCACTGGTGAAAACAGAGAGGTGGGAGGTTACCTGACTGTGCCAATGAAGAGGACAGGGTCCTGGGGGATGACAGACAGCTGACTGCGCAGGTCCTGCAGGCCTATAGTGCTGGTGTCCACACCGTCAATGAAAATGGTGCCCCCCACCGGCTCCACCAGCCGAAACAGAGCCACGCCCAAGGAAGACTTGCCTGCCCCACGGAAACAATTAGAGACTTTAATACACAGTAGCTCCACTATATTGCCAAAAGTATTCACTCACCCATGCGAATCATTGAATTCAGGTGTTCCAGTAATTACAGTATGACTACAGGTGTATAAAACCAAGCACCTAGGCATGCAGACTGCTTCTACACACATTAGTGAAAGAATGGGTCGCTCTCAGTGGAGACGTGTTCTCTGGAGTGACCGATCACACTTCTCCGTCTGGCAGTCCGATGGACGAGTCTGGGTTTGATGGTTACCAGGAGAACGGTACTTGTCTGACTGCACTGTGCCGAGTGTAAAGTTTGGTGGAGGGGGGATTATGGTGAGTTGACTTCAGTGTCTGACCTCACAAATGCGCTTCTGGAAGAATGGTCATAAATTCCCATAAACACATTCCTAAACCTTGTGGAAAGCCTTCCCAGAAGAGTTGAAGCTGTTATAGCTGCAAAGGGTGGGCCGACATCATATTAAACCCTATGGATTAAGAATGGGATGTCACTCAAGTTCATATGCGTGTGAAGGCAGACGAGCGAATATATTTAGTAATATAGTGTATGTCTTCTTATGTGTATAATCTCATGCACAAGGTTAGCCACATGATATATATTTCGTTTTTCTCTAATATTTTTTTCATATTTGTTTTCATTAAGCACCAGCAGTAGACAGTAACGCAGTAAATGTAATTAGGAACTGTACTTAAGTAGTTTTATAGTGTATTAATACTTTACTGAAGTATTTCCGTTCTGAGGGACTTTTACTTTAACTCTACCACATTTCAAAGTCCAATATCTTATTGTTAACTCCACTATCTGACCTTCCTTTTGCCTCATGTGTGTGTATAACTGTAACATGTCCAAACGAAAGAAGCATGAAGTGAGCCCAGCAATCAGGGAACAGCGGTCACTTTGTGTTGAGTTTGTTTTGACCTGTTGGACAGAGCTTGGTTCCAGCTAATGGAACCTGTTCTCCTTCAGTGTTCTGTGCAGATGATGATTGTAATAGACGTCAGTGTCAGACTAATTAATGAGCTTCTATTAAAGACTGGTGGACTGAGAGACACTAGAGTCTCTTCACCTACACTGAGCTGATTAAGAGTCTTGTTCCAGAAATGATAATAGGACATTAGAGCCATAATAAATCATGCTCCTGTTACTCTCTATACTTAAGTACATTTGAAGGTAAATACTTTAGTACTTTTACTCCAGTGGAGGTCTGAAGGGAGGAGCTTCTACTGACACTGGAGGAGTAGTTTACCTTGGGGGATCTCTACTTTAACTCAGCTACATGGTTTGTGTAACATCTGTTAAGCACAAACGAGTTTGGCATTTTTTTCATCTGTTTAAAGCAATTAATGCGGAGTGGATCAATAATGACTCCTCTTTCTGTAAAATGCTGTCTGCAAATGGATCCACACAATTTCAACACTTAAAGAAATCAACAGGAAAAAGCCATCCCATAATAAGTTACTTTATGTATTTGTTTAATTCTTGCTACTTTACTGACCAATGATTTGCTTGGTCCATATAAAACATGCTGGTTGCGCCTCATGATTCTAACCTTAAGGCACTCAGTCCCAGATTATTCCCTAATTCTAGTGCACCGCCCCTCACCTGATCCCGTGCGTCCAACGATGCCGAGCTTCTCTCGCGACTGAATTGCAAGATCGAGATGGTCAAGTACTATAGGTGTGTTCTCTCTGTATCTCATGCTGTAGTCTTTAAAGGTGATAGCTCCCTCCTGTGGCCAGCCAGATGGGATGCTGACGTCTTTCACTCTCCGCGGTGCCTCAGACACGCAGCCCTGAAAAAAAAAAAAACATTAGATTAGCACTGACCAGACACAGTTAGCCTTCTTGATCCGACAAATGACCCAATGGGTTTCTCACCGTGATGTACTCATGCAGTCTCTCCACTGAGGTGAACTTAGCCTCCACTTCTGTAGAGAGCCTCACGACATACTGCAGCATACCCGTCAACTGCAGTAACAACAAACAGCACATAGTACACAATACTAGCTTACGGATACAGATCCACAATACACACAACTTTTATCAGCTTCACATACCATATAGGAGCACTTTATAGCTCTTGTAGTTTCTCTGTATACTTTGTTACCCTGTTGTTCAGTGGTCTGGACCCCCACAGGACCCCCACAGAGCAGGTATTATGTGGGTGGTGGATCATTCTCAGCACTGCAGTGACACTGACGTGGTGGTGGTGTGTTAGTGTGTGTTGTGCTGGTGTGAGTGGATCAGACACAGCAGTGCTGCTGGACGCCTCAGTGTCACTGCTGGACTGAGAATCGTCCGCCAACCAAAAATATCTGTGCGCAGCGTCCTGTGGGCAGCGTCCTGTGACCACTGATGAAGGACTAGAGGTTGACCAACACTGCACTGTGCAGCAGCAGATGAGCTATCGTCTCTGAGTGTACATCTACAAGGTGGAGCAGCAAGGTAGGAGTGTCTAATAGAGTGGACAGTGAGTGGACACAGTGTTTAAACACTCCAGCAGCACTGCTGTGTCTGACCCTGTGTTGTCATCCCCTAGTCCTTCATCAGTGGTCACAGGACACTGCACACAGATATTTTTGGTTGGCGGACGATTCTCAGTCCAGCAGTGTCACTGCAGTGCTGAGAATGATCCACCACCCACATAATACCTGCTCTGTGGTGGTCCTGTGGGGGTCCTGACCACTGAAGAACAGGGTAATACAGTATACAGAGAAACAGATGGACTACAGTCTGTACCTGTAGAACTACAGAGTATTCCTATATGGTCAGTGGAGCTGATAAAATGGACAAAGAGTGTAGATACAAGGAGGCGGTGTTAATCGGCCAAAAAACAGAATCCATGATGATTAAAGGTTGGCCTGCATTATTTTCACCATCACTCATCTAGAAATGTGGTCTAGATCTTTGATGGTAATCAAGATTCTCACACCAAAGTAAAGACATACTGATTGGTTAGAGGGCTCATTTGCATTTTGTAGTCTATCAGTACTGCAAAGACTAATATTTTGATTGTGCAGGTCTGTTCATAACCCACGTCATATACAAGGCAAGCCACAGTACCGAATATCACGAAGTATTATTAAATAATCCTTAACTAACTCATTTAATTGACTCTGTTCAAGCTAACTGAAGCATAAAAGAGAGGCCGAGCGGCTCTGCGTCTGCACGCATGCCTAGGGCAGGGAGGCAACTTTCAAATGTACTGAGTAACGAATTTCTGATTACCTGATAAAAACTGCAATCAGACACATAATCTGAAGGGTTACACAATCGCTTCCAATGAACTTCCATTTAAAGGCCATTTATCTACATGAACTGAAAGTCAAAGTTTTGCTACCTGATCAGGGAGTTCTTGTTTCTGAGTTCTACATTTTACTGATATTTGCAATTCACTCTCTTGTGTTTTAGTGCATATAGCTTTACTACGGTGGCCGAGAAGTGCAAAACAAATTAACATTTCAGAAAACTAAAAAAAATATATATAAACAAATTTACAAATGAAAAAAAATTACATTGAAGAAAACAAAATTACAAAAGTAAAAACAAATTTACAAGACGTGAAACACTTTTACCAGTACCGAAACACTTTTACAAACTGGGAATTCTGAGGAAAGGGCGGGTCTAACACACAGGAAGTGCTTGTTGCAGACCCTTTTCAGTCAAACTGTTTCGCGGTGGTAGAGTGAGTGGAAGAAAGAGACGAACAGGCCACGTCTAAACTGTCTCTTTCTTCCGTCTGCTCTTTTAAAAACTCTAAATACCTTCCACAGGAAAAACAGAAGCGTGCCAGCTGGATAAAACACGCGCCACAAATGGACAAAACATGCTTTAGCATCGTGACCATCCCAAACTCCACCCACTCTACCACCGCGAACAGTTTGATTGACAAGGGTTGACTTCCTGTGTGTTAGACCCGCCCTTTCCCTCAGAATTTCCAGTCTGTAAAAGTGTTTCGGTACTGGTAAAAGTGTTTCACGTCTTGTAAATTTGTTTTTACTTTTGTAATTTTGTTTTCTGAAATGTTAATTTGTTTTGCACTTCTCAGCCACCGTACTTTACTCTATTCCAAATTATGTCAATTTAATTTATAATTTAAAAAAAAAGCAATAACTACAGTTTTCTAAATAATAATGAGGGTTTGGTATTGTGCATGTAAGCGCCTGAGATTGTAAAACCTCAATGACCATATTTTATGCTGTAAACTACTTGCACATGTACGAAGGCAGTCATCGACTGAATTCTGTATTAAAGTTATTAAAAGTGATTAAGTGGGACCAGTTTTGCTCATTTTTAATGTTCATAATTTTATTTTTGGGGTCTACTAGAAGAGATTTCAATTTGGAGATTCGGTTTTCCCAAAACACAATATCTTTCTCATACCGCGCCCTCTGTATCCACCCTCTGTCTGAGACGCTCTGTTAGAGCTCCTGTGTCTATAAGCCCCGCCTCCTGATAAGCCCAGTGTGCTCTGACTGATCATCTCACCCACTGTGCTCTGATTAGTCACCTGCCAGAGCAACAACTTGCCTGCTTCCGTCCCGAGTCGGTTCTGCTATATCAGTGTCCAATCCTCACAGTCCGGAAGAACGAGTTAGTAGACGGGATCCACTTTTGCGAGTTTTAAGTTTTAACTTTTAAAAGTTCCAAACACAGAGAAACTCTGTGAGGGCATGCCAAGCTTGCCAGTAGGCCGGCAAAAAGGATTGTGTTACGAGATGACATCACTAAGGGCTAGAATTCCAACAAGGCATTTCAGAAAGCTACAAAAAGTGGTTTCTGTGGGAGACAGTCTCTCCTCTGGTGTGTATTTCGGGCGTTTACATGCACAAAAACTATATAACACAGTAAAGGAAGAAGAAAACCTGGAAAAGCTGAAAGCGTTCCCTTAAAAACAGGTTGTACAACTAAACAATATTTAACATTACGTTGCTTAGCACAGCCTATGAGGGCACAATACCACTTTTTATTGTCTGGCATTCTGATATTGAACTTTGGGTATAGACCAACACCAATACAATACCAATATGATCATCTGAAAGTGGGATATCATGCATACACGAATCAAATGCTTTACTACCTCACAGGAAGTGATGTACAGCTATCAACATCACATCGCACAAAGTGAATGTGGCTATTTCAGAACAGACTTGTTGCAGGATCGGACTGGATTCCTTCTTTTTGGCCTTCTAATGTCCAATCCAGCATATTGTGCTGATATCGGTTCCATACAATACCTGGTAGTGGATCAGTACCACTCCTATATCCTACTGTGGATAGATTGCTCAACACATTGTATATTGTGATTATTATAAATAACAACTTTAATTAAGCCATAATTAATTTTATCATTGCTGAATGTTATTTATCTCGCATTTTATACCCCAATAAGTCACTCAGGGCTTATGGCTGTAGTTTTAAAGAGGACATGCTAATAGCAAAGGAGACACACGGGTTCGTAAGTGTGTAGGTGTGCATGTTTTACCTGTATAGTATAAGAGAGGGCCAGACCCTTGAGTGCGGGGTTGATGGTGGCATTGGGGCTGAGCACTACGAACAGCGCCACCAACAGGGAAACAGTGGCAGACAGGAAGTCCAGCCAGAAGGACAGCCAACGTGTTCCACAGTTAAACAGCAGGAAGTGATTTGCGTTGTGGTCACTTATCACTTTAAACCTGTCGAGCAAATATACACACCCACACATGTTAACACACATAAATATGTCACACACACAGGATATGAGGATATTAATTTTACAGTGTTCCAGGGAAAATGTGCACAGTGTGTTACATGATGATATTTAATCAGGTCAGAGCTTTACGGCTGTTTGATGTCATTGGTAGAACAAGGTCCTGTATGACCTACGAATTTTGCAATGTGCATGATAGACTGTAGACACAATATGGACATAAGTACTGGGACACATACACATTACACCTACAGGAGTTTTTATGACACCCACTTTATTATGCTGCACAGTTTTTATGCTGATGTTAATGCCAGAGGAGGTTTGGAACTCAGTTATTGAGTCAGCAGAGCATTGGAGACTTTTATGCACTGCTACCCGACACTTGGAGACCACACTCTGTAACTTTACGTGGTCTGACACTTCATGACTGAATTGACGTGGTTCCTATACACTTCCACGGTAATAGATTTCATAGCTAGTCGTGGAATGTCTATGATGGGATTCGTAGACTTAGAAGAGGGGGGAATGAGTCACCTGGCATGCAGATGGCGCTGCATGAGGATGATGAGGCTATAAATGCCTGCGGAGTGTGAGTGACGGGATCCATAGATTGGGAAGAGGTGGTACAGTGCAGTGAATGTCTCGTTCCATGTGTGGAAAATGGCTCCAAAGCAGATGTTAATGATTGGCTAAAAGGAGTGACTGCATTTGGGCGTGCCAAAGACCATAGTGTGAAGGAAGGAGCTGAATCTGAAGGTGTATGGAAGCGTACGGTCATACGGGTCTACCAGCAGTGGCTAAAATCCCAGTCTACAGGGAATTCTCCTCGGAATTGTACCAGGGAAGGCATCCACCAAATCTGCACCAACTGCACAATTCTTTGACACAAGAGTGTCTGAACATTGATGTGGCCTACATCCAGAAACTTGTCCAGTACATGCCAAAGGTGTGTAAGGAGTCTTACTGTTGAATATACTGTGATCCCTTGTCATAGGCGTGGATGGTGCTGAGGCCCTGGATGACAGAGGTGGTGAGGGAGATCCAAGGAGAACGGCTAACATTCTCTGTTCGCTTCATCTCTCGGATGCTCCTCTGAAAAATACTAAACCACAGAATGCAGCATAACGTTAATACAGTACACGAGGGGAGTGCAATATGATGATATTTTATCATGATTGTGATGAATTATGTCACAATATGCATTACTGTACATATCACGGAGATACAACATGCTTCATTACAAACTGAGCATAAATAGGCCTGTTTAATTAGATTTAATAGTGCAACTTATTAAAACTATTTTGTATGTTTCAGCTTATTAAATCTCGTAAACATGACATAATGTGATGCATATTGTTTCCTATGATTTTTTTTGTTTTTATTGTAATATATATATTTTTTGTTTTTATTATAATATAATTTTTATTGTTTGTATTGTAATATAATTTATTTGCAGTTCGCCCATGCTTACCTTAAACAATACAACAACACCACCAGTCAAAAGTTTAGACACTGCTGCTCATAGCAGGTTCTCCTTATGTTTATCTTATCAAACTATAAAATAGCTCTCATGGAATTATACAGTCCACCTTAAAAACCTCTAAAATTGAACTTTACAGGAGGATGAACCAGCTTTCTTAACCTGCAGTGGAGGCTGATAGAACAAGATTATTTTTGGACCAATTCTATTGGTCTGCCCATCATGAATATCCACTAAATTGAAAGCTAATTGTCACTATATTCCCATTTATTTGCAGTTATTTGTATTGTGACGTGGCTGGACTAAAGCTGGATCTGCCATTTCCCACTCTGCCAATCACATCAATGCACAACCTAAAAGTGCCATTTTCATTTGCATCACCAGGTGGCTCTGTTCACCCAAAACGAACAGCTTGTCTCCACTTGTTGGACACAGGAGGGGAGCTAAACTGCTTTCAAAGATCAGAACAACTCTCTGTTACATCAGCGCACTGCTTGTAAGTGAGGGGAACACTTGAAACTCACTAGAGGATGATGGAAAAGATGACCCCCAGGGCGGCCACAGCAATGAGAATGTAGGGAAAGACAATGCACACGGTCAGGAGGATGTAGGTGATCATTAGGCAGAACTGCAGGAAGTTCTCCATGTTAAACGGGAGGACCGAGTCTATCTCATCCTGATCCTTGCTGAAGCGATTCACCATACGGCCGGTAGGGGTTGTGTCAAAGAAGCTCATGGGACTGGCCAGGATCTAATGGGCAGAAGTCAGTCATTAGTACATAAGGCCAGTGGTTCTTTATCTCAGTTATGGTGACCACAGTCTGACTGAGTAATTATTAAGTGAATTATGAGCTCAGTGAGGTGTGTGGGGGCCCGGACTGGGATCACAATGCTCTTCACTATTACATAAGTAGAACAAAATAGAACTGAACACTTTGTATAGTACACTCAGTGTCCGAGCACACTCAGTGTCCGAGCACACTCAGTGTCCGTGTCTGTTAAAGACTAATTAAAGAAGCAACTGCGTTGCAAATATGTCAGTGTAAGTGCAGCACACTCAGCTGTAATCTGCTGATAGACTCACCCTCTTGAACATGGAGTCGTGGAGTTTCGAGGACGCGTGCAGCGTGACTTTAGTGAAAGTATAGCCCTTGGCCACACTCAGCACTAACATGGCAATCACAGCCATGCCATAGATCATCTGATAGAACCCCAGATCTGGGTTGTCAGAGATGTTCGAATTGGTGATATTCTACGAGAGTGAGAGAGAGAGAGAGAGAGAGAGAGAGAGAGAGAGAGAGATGGCGTGAAGGGTTAAAACAGTGTCCTAGCTTGAATCAGAACAGTGTTCAGCAGTCTCATTGTTGGCTACAACAAGTATCCCTCCTTGAAGCAACAACTTTTCTCTTATGCCATATTGGGTTTTGTCCTGTCTAAGGCCATCTGTTTTGTTTGCTTGATGGTGGCGTTCCTGATCCTGTTTGCCATGTCATTTAGAAGCCTTCCCTTTTCCGTCATCTACCTGTATCTGTATCTGACACGCAGCTCACAAGGCCGTGGCATTGTCATTCCAACAAACTACTAAGAGATCTATCTTTTGATGTTCCTGTGTAAATTCAAATCACACAGTAATCATAGTACAATTATTTCCTTTCAGTTGTTTAGCTTCTTTCTCACATTCAAGACCTGCTTTAAAATTACAGTCGAGAGGTTTTTCATAAACGTCCCATATAATGTTATTGTGCCATAACATTCAGTATCTAGACCCCTACAGTCCATACATGAAACCTAAGCTCCAAAAATAGCACACGGTTTATGATCTGTTTTTGTGATGTCATGAAAAACAACTAATCTGCTTATTCAATGTACTCAACCTATATTAGTTTGCTTCTGCCCAGTTCAAGTTACAGGGAGTTTCTCAGCCCTTGCTTTCAGATCGTGGTGCAATTCCAGGCAGCCAAACAGAAGCAAGCTCATTTTAACCCCTAAAACGTGTCATGAGCCTTTAAAAAGCCTGGAAAGCTCCTTATACAGCTTTATCCCCCACTTAAACTCATGGGGTCCCTAAGTGGCCTATACCGACCATCCTGAAATGCAGTCACATGACAGTTTATGTATTTGTGTACATGTGGGCTCATTTACAGAACAGCGATGAGATTGGTTAGAGCACGAAACCAAACCAGCTCATTTTAAAAGCTTATGTTTTGTATCTATAAGGTCTGTTATAAACCCATTTAACAGTTCTAATGCTTGGAGAACATGTTCTATAATACATAGAACACCTTCTGACCGAATATCTAGAACACAATGATGAAATACAAATTACGAAATGGTTGTTGAGACGTATGTTACCAGCATTTTGACCTTAAAATAGTCACAGGAGATGCCATGTGACCTCTGATAAGACTGATCTTTCATATTCTTGAACTGGTTTCTCTTTCTTTCTCTTTCTTTTCCTTTCCTGTTTAATTCTAAGAGCTAAAGGCATTCTAGAAAATGGTCATGTGGCTGAATGAATCAAGTGGATATCAGGGTAAATAATTAAAAAGGTGTTACATAAGATTTGCTGGTGGTGCTACACATGCAACGGGACCAAGCCTGTTTTCTTCTAACCATTTCACACTGTAGAAACTCTTGTGAACTGTCAGTGTTGGACAGTAACTCAGTATCTCTAACTGGTTGTGTGTTGGTGTATCTGTACTGAAGTGTTTCCATTCTGGGGGTCTTTTTACTTTAACTCCACTCCATTTTAAAGTCTAATATCTGACTGTTTACTCCACTACATTATGGCCAAATCTGTCCTTCCTTTTGGCTCATATGTGGGCATATAAACATAACATGTCCAAACGAAAGAAGTGTGAAGTGAGTCCACCAATCAGGGAACAACGCTCACTTTGTTTTGAGCTTGTTTTAACCTGTTGGACAGAGCTTGGTTCTAGCTAATAGAACCTGTTCTCCTTCAGTGTTCTGTGCTGATGATGATTTGAATAGATGTCAGTGTCAGACTAATTAATGAGCTTCTATTAAAGACTGGTGGACTGAGAGTCACTAGAGTCTCTTCACCTACACTGAGCTGATTAAGAGTCTTGTTCCAGAAATGATAATAGGACATTAGAGCCATAATAAATCATGCTCCTGTTACTCTCCATACTTAAGTACATTTGAAGGTAAATACTTTAGTACTGTTACTCCAGTGGAGGTCTGAAGGGAGGAACTTCTACTGACACTGGAGGAGGATTTTACCTTGGGGATCTCTGCTGTAATTCCACTACATGGTTTGTGCACTTTGTCCACCACTGATTATTGTTACCATATTAACTAGATATGGACCTGCTAGAGCTGGACCTGCCATTCTGCCAGTCGCACCAGTACACAACCTAAAAGTACCATTTTCATTTGTATCACAAATGATACATATACAGAAAACGGGACTCCTAACAATCGCGCAAGACCTGGTAGATCAACCCAAACTGTCACCATCGGATAACCAATACTTAAATGATTCATCTTTGAGAAAGTGAGGAACTTCAAGCTCCACTCTGTAAGTAGACAACTCAACACTGTGGGCCTGAAAGGATGTGTAGCTGTCCATAAGCTCCTTACTGAGAAAAAATAAAAGGGAAAGGAATAAAAATTGCAAATCAAACAAACAAGCTCCTGATGTTGTTCTGGAAAAAACAATGGACACTTGGCTGAATCAGTTTGGGATTGATTGTGAGGAGCAATGCAAGGCCTGAAACATGCTCCATACAATGAGAAGAATGCAGATGCTCGAGCTGCACAGATATGATTTTTGGCGATGTTGCACTGCGATGTGCTGGTCCGACATTGTCAATTGCGCCCTCTTATTTGCCTTGAGTATATTCCTGGTGTAAGATTGAACTTTGGAGATATGGAAAGATATTCCTGTGGGTTTCTTTTAAGTCAAGTCTCCTGAAATGAATGGAAGCTGTACTTCAGGCTTAAGTTTATTAGCTTTGTTAATTTTAAAACTATTTGTCTTCTGCTTTTTCTCATGGCACTGAAAAAGAATAATTTAATGGCCATTTGATTGTAAATTAAACAAAATGAAGGGAGGTGTCTGACTTTTGCACAAATGCTCTACTGCACATATGGGCTGACAATGAAAAAAAAACAGTATTTATTTGGGAAAATATTATTTTCTATTAAAAATTCTAAACTCATATTTTTTATTTTTAAATTGAGGTAGTGGTTAGTTAAGTTCAGCAGTATTTACCTACTGTGACACATGGACCACTGGAAACAGTCATACAGTCATACAAGATTATGGACCTACCCCAGAGCCTTGGTCCAGCCAGTAACTGAGCCACCAGTTGCTGAAAGTCATGAATCCCACCATCAGGACGAAGATCAATATGACAAAGAACAAGAGAACGTAACCTAAAGCAAGAGGCAGAGAAAAAAAAACATAACGAGAGGTAAACGCAGAGGAGTTAGTGAGTGAGAGAGAGAGTGAGTGAGTGAGTGAGTGAGTACGAGAGACTTACCTCCAGCAGCCATGCAGTAGCTGTGGTAGGTCCTCAGGGTGACCGATCCTTCCTGAGACACCTCCTTTGTAACCAGCTGATCTTTGCCCTCTAAAGCACAACCACACACCAATTAAATAAACTGGGGTTAATTATGAGCTATGATCCTACGTACAAATGCCATAGAGACAAATGGTTCGACGAAGTATCAAGCCTCCTCAAATAAAGCCAGCAGTACCTTTAGATTCTGGAGCCTTTTTTATTGAATCATCTGGTTTAACTTTCTCGTCAGACATGTCAAAAGCTGGAGAAAACAACAATCAATAATTCTGATATTAGTACAGTCTTTCATTTAGTGATCACTGAAATCAAATGAAACCTGTGCATCCTAAGCTGTAAGCCTCTGACCTGGGTTTACAATTCCATTGGCTTTGGCGTCATCCTGGCCCTGTTTCTTTTGCTGGCTGGAATCAGACGGATTTGTGGAGGCTTCTTCTTTTTTCTCCTATCAAGCAGTGATAGGACAAAATTAATGCCGAGCAGTGATGATAAAATTCTCTTTAGCAATATTTTTCCAATTATGCACTCATCATCAATAGAATAGTTGCACCAAGAAGGAAGTGTGGGATTGCAGTGCTATTGGGAAGGAAGATAAAGGTTACCAGGATCAATAACTGATGATACATTTAGACTGATATGATCAATATTTATTGAGCTACACATACAGAAGTAGTGTCTCTCAGTATGGCTAACGCAACAAGCCAGACGTCTCGGCATGGAGTTGTAGAGGTTCCTAATGGTGTCCTGTGATAATCCATCCCATGCAGCTTGAATATCCTCACACAGTTCCTGCAGATGGTGCGGTAGGGGTGGAGGTGGAGTGACACCAGGCCTTCTGGACATGTGACATGTGACAACAGACCGTTCATCTTGGTGCTGACCACGGTGCCTCAACACACAGATTCGTTGGTCGTCTCCACCAAGACAAAAGCGGGACTCGCCACTGAAGATGACCCGCTGCCATTCTGAGTCACTCCATGACAGTCTGGCACGACACCATCGCAGTCTTTGCTGACGTTGACGTGGTGTTATGGACAGTCGCCGTAACGGTCTGTGTGCATGTAGTCCTGCGTCATGCAGGCCATCTGCCAATGGTGCTGGCACTAACAGGATGACTCATGGAGGACATCACTGCTCGCTGAATGTCCACAATTGTGGCTGTTGGGTCAGTCAGGCACAGAGATAAGACCTTGCTTATGTCACATGTGTGGCGGAGTGTGAAACTTGAATCATTTGTATGTCTCACAATGCCAAACCTACCGACCAAGTTTCATTCCTGTCGGCTGATTCCTTCTAGGTGCAGCTATTTTTTTGATGATAAGTGTATTATCATTTCAGACAATGTTTAGGTCTTCATTAATAAAGTTCATTAGCTCATTCATTCTGTGTACAGGTGTTCTAGGATAAAAATATATATATATGTCTTTCAACTCTGCCATGGCTTGTTGTGATTGGACTGCTTTGTTCTGCACTTAAATTTAGACCAAATTAAACTTCACATGGTGTTTTAAACGCTAAGCAATCAGAAAAATTACTTCCATATGATAAACTTTTTTGCTTAATGTTATTTAAGCAGTTCAATTTCCCAGTCAATGATATACATTTTATACAACTATACATTTGGATACTTAAAATGTATTACTGGTACTGGTGATATGCTAAGTGATATGCTAAAGTTGACAGGAAAAGGAAGGAAGGTTAGTTACATCTTTTTGTTCTAGCTGAAAGTTGTTGATGAGTTGAGCATATCGGCCCTTTCCTTTCATCAAAGCTCCATGTGTTCCTGCTTCCTTAATTTTTCCGTCCTCTAACAGCAGGACCTCGTCACAGAACTCCAAATACTGGAGAGAGAGAGAGAGAGAGATGTAAATAGGGTGGAGGTGAGAGGAGGCCACGAAACGAAAACCATTTCAGAGAAACAGCCTTGAAATCTTTATTGACAGTGACACATAGAAGTCATTAAGTCATTTGGATGGAAGTCTCAGGCTGGGTAAAACAGTTACCAATGTGCTGGGTAGGCATGACTCAATAAAAGCAGGTGAAGTGTTTACACTGACTGTGCAGTTCTTCCCTCCACCATTCACCTGCAGTTGAACCTTTCACCCCAACAGCCTGAGCTATCTGATTAGATGGAACTGAACTGAACTGAAGTGGCTTCTCTAGCTCCTGTTCTTTATCCTGTTACTGACTATATGAAGTGCTCACCAGTCTTTAACTGATATGTCAAACCCTGAAATCGTTAGTTTCATCTTTGGGCTAATTATTTATCTATCATTCATTCATTCATTCATTCATTCATTCATTCATTCATTCATCTTCTAAGCTGCTTATCCTTCTGGGTCATAGGACTCATTGGCACTCATTGGGCGGGACACTGCCTAATTAGTATATTATAGAGACTGATTATTGTACGGTTTGAGATAGTTGACTGTATATTTACTAACATTTGTTAACGGCACACTATGCAAACGCCGGACTATGGGACTATGCACTATGGGATGTTGCGTGTAGTTGCATGCAATGGGTTTCAGACACCTTTCCTGAGAGGGTGAATTAGATGTTTGCATGTTGCATGTTGTAGGAGTATTCAAGGATCTCCTGAGGATGTAAGTGAATTATCTAGTGTTGTCGTCCTGTCATCGTCAGTATAAAGCTGATTCGCATTTGAAACCTAAAAAACAAGCCGGATCTTCTCTTTGAGTCTGTGCGTATGACCTGTCATATTTAAAGGCATATGACATGGTCTGAAAACTTTTAAACAACTTTTTAACCACTATTTCAGGCTTACAAGGTGAATCGTAGCAGCACACACAATATATTTTAGCATGTTTTCATTTTTTCTCTTGACTCACTCACAGAGTCATTCACTCACTCACTATGCTAATTCATTCAATTTTACTTTGTCCTTCAAATTATGAGCTAACTAACTGATAAAAGCAGCTACATCAGGTGAAGGGCAATGCAAGGTTAGGCCAGTAGGTAATGCTTCAGCATATGCTCTATCAGTATCTCAACATCAAGGTTTTAACAGTAGTACCACAGCTGAAATTCTTTTAGGGCCAGATGTTTTTTTTGTTGTTCATATCAAAAACTTTATATTCAGAAACTACAATGAAAAGAATTTTAAATGAGTGAATTATTATGTTACAGTAGTGAGAAATTTAAGTCTATGGACCTTAAGGGAGGCTCCCCGAACAAAAAACAAGTCCCCTCTGTGATGTTCTGGGGGTTTAATTATGTGGAAATGGGTTCTTTGGTTGAGGTGACAGTAAATGTGAACCACAGTGCCTACACTGAGCTGCTGGACAACCAGAATTTGCCCTTTTGCTCATCATCTTACAGAGGAACAGAACATTCCTATCCCGGTATTCCAAGATGACAGTTCTCAAGTTCACAGGGCTGCAAATGTGACTGATCAGCATGATGAACTTTCAGCAGTGTTCACACATCTGGACTGGCCCGCAAAATCCCCAGATTTGAATCCTTTTGAACATCTGGGGACTACCTGGAACAACCAGTAAAACGCCAGGGAAGGCATCCACCAAATCTGGACCAACTGACCAACTTTGATGCAACTTTGTCTGAACATTGATGTGGCCTACATCCAGGAACTTGTCCAGTCCGTGCCAAATGCAATCACAGCTGTTATTCGTACTCGTGGAGGTATTACATGCTATTAGGTTAGTTTTATTTGCAGGTGACTGGTGTCATTTTTGGTCCAGTGAGCTTATTATTCCCTTCTATTACTAGACAAGAGATGTTCCTTTTAGTGGAATTTCTCAGGTATGAAACCCCAATGGAACAGAACAACAAGTTGACACAATGTCCTGCAAGTGGTGTATAAAAAAGAGCTGAGCTGTCTTACCTGGAGTTGATGTGTGACCAGAATCACAGACTTGCCCTTTAGTACTTTTTTGATGCACTCCTCAAAAATGTGCTTGCCTACGTGGGCGTCGACTGCAGAGAGAGGGTCGTCCAATAGGAAAATGTCTCTGTTTGAGTAGACTGCTCTCGCTAGACTGACCCTCTGCTTCTGACCACCAGACAGGTTCAGACCGCGCTCTCCAATCTAGTGACACACAGGTATAACAGCACTCATGTATATGGACACATATTGGTCATATGTAAACACAAACATGTGGATGAAATAGACCCAGACAGTCTAAGGGCCTGTTTACACCTTGCCCATCAACATGTGTTTACGGTTAACGGATCATGTTTGAATTTCACTTGAAAAAACAGGTGTAAAAACCTTCAGGATGCGTTGTGGGTGGATTAAACCACATTCAGAGGTGGTCATATCATGAGTGCTGACATGCATGTGAGAGAATAAACAAAGGAACGATCAATGGAGGCTGCGTGGTTAGCCCTGAACCCTTCTTGTAAGCTTGCAACAGAAAACACAGTACACAAAAGTAAACAGAAAATGGCCTTTTTATACAGGGAAGGTAAAATCCGGCCACACTGGGGAAAAGAGGACGTAGAATCTGGTCAAAATGTATTCAGACATAATCTGGCCAAGAAGCACATGTAAACAGGCCCATATTTAAACAGTAAGATTAAACAAAACAAACCTCCGTCTGATCACCATACGGTAGAATAGCCAAATCTGGACTTAGGCAACAGGCATGGATAACACGGTCATACCTACAACAGAGCCACACAGAAAGATCTAGACACAAGCTGACAATGACGTATTGTAATAAAGCCTATTCCATAACCCATAGACAGTTATCTAATTTCAGGGAGTGGACCAATGTCTGAATGATTAACTGTGTTATAAAACACAACAGGATAATGTATTACCGATACACTTACACTTTGGCTATCAGGCCGTAGAGTTTTGAGTTTTACTTTCTAGAGCTTTTAAGCCATTTCTTGCCATCTGTGTTTGCACACAGAGGAATTCGTCTTCCGCATTTAACCCATCCGTGAAGTGAAACACCCACATACAAACACTCTAGTGAACACACTTGCCCGGAGTGGTGAGCAGCCCTATTCACGGCACCCGGGGAGCGATTGGGGGGTTAGGTGCCTTGCTCAAGGGCACTTCAGTGGTTACTGGGTTACTGACGTGGTGGTGGTGTGTTACTGTGTGTTGTGCTGGTGTGAGTGGATCAGACACAGCAGTGCTGCTGGACACCTCAGTGTCCTGTGGGCAGCGTCCTGTGACCACTGATGGAGGACTAGAGGATGACCAACACTGCACTGTGCAGCAGCAGATGAGCTATCGTCCCTGACTGTACATCTACAAGGTGGACCAGCAAGGCAGGAGTGTCTAATAGAGTGGACAGTGAGTGGACACAGTGTTTAGTCACTCCAGCAGCACTGCTGTGTCTGATCCACTCACATCAGCACAACACACACTAACACACCACTACCACGTCAGTGTCACTGCAGTGCTGAGAATGATCCACCACCCACATAATACCTGCTCTGTGGTGGTCCTGTGGGGGTCCTGACCATTGAAGAACAGGGTAATACAGTACACAGAGAAACAGATGGACTACAGTCTGTAATTGTAGAACCTATATCGATCTGATATAATGGACAATAAGTATAGATACAAGGAGGAGGTTTAATATCACAGCTTTCTGGTGTGTACACTATGTAGAATTTTACGATTCCATGATAATATCTATAAACATAAACTGCAAATGAGCACTAATTGGATAAAAACATTGTTCTAAACAGAATGACATTTGCATTTAATAGCCTTTCTCTCTGGTGTCTGTCTCTGAGTGTGCATATTCCATCATGAATGTAGCATGGCACATTTCAGAGTCTCTGTTTAGTACCTCTGCTGGTCAAAGGGCTCTCCCATTAGAATGTTATCTCGTACGGTTCCATGGAAGATCCAGGCTTGCTGGGAAACATACGCAAACGTTCCGTTTGCAGACACCGAGCCACTCTGAAGGTGCATCTAACAAAATAAAGGGATAACCTTAATGCATACACAGATAACTGCTGGTGTAGAGCACCTCCAGTCATTTCTAAAGTAATCTTCTTTTGTCCAAGCCAGGTGTAAGTGCACTTGATCTACAGTACTGGTCAAAAGTTTAGACACAGCTCCTCATAGAAGGTTCTTCTTATGTTCAGCTTAAAGCTTTAAAGACATTTTTTTTAAAGTTTAATATTTGTTGCTACCACTTTCGGTTAACTATAAGAAACGTAAACAAATAGATATTTCATACTGTATATTCTGAATGGCTCAAAGCCCAGACTGGTTAATTAACATGGATTAGCAGGTGTGTTTGGACACTGGCCCCCCAGGACTGCAGGAGTTTAAGACCCTTGCTTTACAGTTTAGTATGAAATGGTACCATGAGTATGAATGGTATCGTACCTGCTCAAGTATGGCTGAAATCATTGACGTTTTCCCACTTCCGACATTGCCACAAACTCCAAGCAGATTCCCCTGAAGACAAAATGTAAAAGTTAAACATTGAAACCTACATCAGACCTTGCCCCTCAACCTATCAGAGCTGTTCAAACAAAGTTCAAACAATTCAAAGATCAAGAGCAATCCAGTCAACGACACATGCTCCACTGAATGTTCTCTTTCTGAAAGCATGTTTTGCCACTCGCACTCAGTCAGCCAGTACATCTATAAAACACATACAGTACCAGTCAAAAGTTTAGAGACACCCATCTGATGGATGTTGTTGGTGATCTTAAAGACTCTACAGTCTTACACTTAACAGCTCCAACTGATGAGAGTCTGAACCAGTACATATCCTGATATACCACATATCCTCTTGATGTACCACAGTATGATATTTCTCCATATCTCCACCTCTAATATATATTTAGTGGTGTAAAAACTTTGATCTCTTTTTCTGCACAGTGTAAAAGCTCTAGTTCTCCTTTCAGTTTAGTGAATATTCATGATGGACCGACCAATAGAATTGCTCCAAACCTGCTTAGAAATAAACCTTGTTCTATCAGCTCCACTGCAGGTTAAGAAAGCTGGTTCATCCTCTGTAAATGTCCATTTTGGAGGTGTTTAAGGTGGACTGTATAATTCCATGAATGCTATTTTATAGTTTGGTGTCTTCACTTTATTTAAAGTAAAGCATTAAGATAAACATAAGGAGAACCTGCTATGAGGAGCCGTGTCTAAACTTTTGACTGGTAGTGTAAATCCCTCCATAATCCAGCACCCCCAGGCACAGATACACACCTTGGGCAGGGTGAACGTGATGTTCTTGAGAGTTGGTGTGGTGTCTGGTGTGTGAGTGCCGTTCTGAGTG
The DNA here is from genome assembly GCA_034552555.1 of Semaprochilodus insignis. NCBI lineage: Eukaryota > Metazoa > Chordata > Actinopteri > Characiformes > Prochilodontidae > Semaprochilodus > Semaprochilodus insignis. The sequence continues at coordinate 2,506,201 of CM067498.1, forward strand.
ACCTCTGGATGTGACGCCTGCCCCTTTTTCTTCCCGTTGTCCACACGGCTGTTGGAAGACTCCAAAGTGGAGATGTCTGGAGTACCCCAGGCAAATGAAGCTTTATCTATCACTACAGCAGCATCCAAGTCTTTATTCTGGACCAGATAGGGGTCAGGATTCTTTACCAAGAGGAGCTTCTACAGGAGCAAAAAAAAAGAAAAACAAAACAGATGTTAGTGTGATGAATGAGATGGGTTCCCTGCAAAAAGTGCTGATTTCCAGCCGTCATTATATACAGTTCATATGATTTCTGTCAGTTTCATGAGGTGGAGAACACATTACAGTCTCCTACAAAACATATACCACTGTTCAAAGGTTTAGAATCACTCGTCAGATTAACAATTTTTGTTATGCTCAATTTATTAAAATGTGCATTTAAATATTACAAACTATTTTATTTCATATTTTTTAAGAATTCTGTGAAAAGGAACTGAATACAATTATAAATAACATATTTTAATTAAACTAAGTCAAAATAGCTGCCTTGATCACATTAGACTCTCATATCAGAATACAGAAGTACATTATCAGTCAAAAGTTTAGAGACACCCATCTAAATGGATGTTGTTGGTGATCTTAAAGACTCTACAGTCTTACACTTAACAGCTCCAACTGATGAGAGTCTGAACCAGTACATATCCTGATATACCACATATCCTCTTGATGTACCACAGTATGATATTTCTCCATATCTCCACCTCTAATATATATTTAGTGGTGTAAAAACTTTGATCTCTTTTTCTGCACAGTGTAAAAGCTCTAGTTCTCCTTTCAGTTTAGTGAATATTCATGAGGGACCGACCAATAGAATTGCTCCAGACCTGCTTAGAAATAAACCTTGTTCTATCAGCCTCCACTGCAGGTTAAGAAAGCTGGTTCACCCTTCTGTAAAGGTCCATTTTGGAGGTTTTAAGGTGGACTGTATAATTCCATGAGTGCTATTTTATAGTTTGATGTCTTCACTTTTATTCTACAGTAAAGTATTAAGATAAACAGAAGGAGAACCTGCTATGAAGAGCCGTGTCTAAACTTTTGATGTGTAGTGCAAGTTATTTCCCGATGTTACACAACTTTCGCAGTCATATGTTGAACATCTTCATGTTTATTTTGAGCTTCCTATTGTCCCACTAGTTGTTTAAATCATGAAAATATGCTTGAGATTATTATTATTATTATTATATTAGAGTATTTTATTTGTAACAGGATTTATTATTAATAAGTATGACTAATAGTTTTCATAAAAATATGCACACTTTCTTAAGGTCTTATTTTATCTTTACATTCTTATTACCAGATAAAGCTAAAGGAGAACCCGGGAGAGAAGAGAGAGAGAAACTGTCAGGTTAAATGAGCCTTGTTTCACTTGCACAGGACAAAAAAAATATTTGTCAACCTGTATAAAAAAAAGCAACAAGAATCATACCTTTAATCGTGCCAAGGCCACTTTAGCTTCAGCCAGGGCTTTCACAGAGAATGGCAGGACGCCCATAGTCATCCGCATCGAGTTAAACACAGCGATGATGGTGTACGCCTACAAAATATATACAGAGAGAGAGAGAGAGAGAAATATCTGAAATCAGCATTACAATTGATTATTTGCTAGGTAAAGTAATACACAGGCAAACCATACAGAAAGAGCACCGTGATCATCTTTCACAATACACGATTATGTAATTATATGGTAGCTGAAGGTCCTGACTAGGCAAGAAGGTGGCCACATACTGCATAATGTGAGGGGCAATATTACAACCCTCCAGACCGAGACAATAAACTGGACAGTGTATTAGCCCTAGTCTAGAACAGGAGGGTTGTACTCTGGCAAAAACTCACCGCGGAGGGTTCCAGAGGGAGGCCAATCACCGTGTGCACAATGAAGGTGAAGATGGTGGCAAGAGTGGGAACTAACGCTGTTAAGGAAGAGTTCACGCTCTGGACATATCCTGCTTTCTCCAAAAACAACCTCTCATTCTTCCTAATGTCTACAGAGAGAGGGTGTGAGAGACAGACACACAGAGAGAGAGAGAGAGAGAGAGAGAGAGACTTAGATTAAAATCTATGAGCTTATTTGAATAATGATTCTCTTTGCAGATGCACCTGTCTGAGTCACTATAACAGACTGAAAGCAAAGAAATTTAGGAATGGAATTTTGATGAATCATTACAGGCCTGTCCAAGCTTGGGAAGAAAACATGGATGTTTTATTTATTAACAGCAAAATTAACATGCAGAAATGATTTCGTAATGGTTACAGCTGTCCGGGCAGTAGACCGCTGACCCATTTACTACTAATATATTTACAATTGGGGTAAACTTTAAGCCTGTGAGAAAACTAGCCAGCAGAGCGATTGCAGAATGAGCTGTAATCAAACAAGAATTAGAGGTCAGGTCAGCTGAAACACATGACCGCAAATGGCTTTCACTGTAAACAACAAGTCAGAGACTACGAGCAAGAGCACTTGACATGATCTTGTGTTGGAGCTCGATTGAGGAGAAACTTTCACTTTTAGTATTCTCATACACTAAGGTGGTTTACTTCACACTTAACCCTTAGACATCATAACAAAAGCATGGGGTCTGTCCATCTACCAATATCTACATCCATAATAATACAGTATAATATCCCTTTCCATGTAATCTGGAATATATATATATATATACACACCTCAGACTCATACATGGAAATACATCTAATGGCATGTACTTGTGAACAGCTGTGATTGGATTTGGCATGTACTGGACATGTTTCTGGATGTAGGCCACATCAATGTTCAGACATTCAGAAGGGTGTTCGGGTGGGGTGCTTATTACAAGGAATTCTATTAATTATTTATTCATCATTTGAAAACCAAAACTTTCAGTACCAATCAACAACTCACACCCGCCTCTCACCTCTAATGTCATCGGTAAGCTGTGCAACCATTTGGTATTCTNGTTCAGAAGGGTGTTCGGGGGGGGGGGCTTATTACAAGGAATTCTATTAATTATTTCATCATTTGAAAACCAAAACTTTCAGTACCAATCAACAACTCACACCCGCCTCTCACCTCTAATGTCATCGGTAAGCTGTGCAACCATTTGGTATTCTGTTCAAAATATCGAGCGAACACCAAATCATAAAAGAAGTATTGAGAATCTAATAAAATCACAGCTGAGTATATCATTTACTCCAACCTGTAGTACAACAAGCAGAGACATTTTGTACAAACCTACAAACAAAAACTCCAATACAACGTTTGTCTTAATTAGAAGTAGAGATATTTTATTATGATTTGAATTTGCTAAAAAGTTAATAGTTTAATAGAAAGAAAAATGCATTTTTACATTTTTGCCAGGTCTTTGTCATTTCTTGACATTAAAACAACTGGAGGAAGTTGATGATGCACATTCAAAACTTTTGAGACATAATGGAAGTTAAATGGAAATGTATGTCTATGGCATAACTCGCCAGGTAACTGAATCTGTGATACATCATTTAATTGGAGTAGTGTAGCAGAAGGAAGGTAACAGCCCTTCATTTATTAGGATTAAATCTTTCACCACAGAAGTTAAATGAGTACCTGTGATTTTCTTCTCAAAAGACTCCTCCCACGCGTACATCTTAATGAGTTTGATGCACGTCAGAACCTCATTCATAGTGCGAACGCGCTTGTCTGTTACAGAGACTGCCCCCCTCCGCAATACACTGATCAGCCTGGCAACGGAGAACTGCATACACACAGACACAAGCACAAACAAACACACACACACACACACACACACACACACACACACACACACACACACAACCACACATACACACACACACACACAACCACACATACACACAATCACACACAAGTGTTTAAAACATCACCTGTGTTTGGCATGAAGCAGACATACTACCTCATGATAAATGTCAATTTGTCATTACAGTGCAAAAACAGATTTCTTGGCAAGTAAAATGATTATATCTAGTTAGATAATACATCTTATCTCATCTCATCTCATCTCATCTCATCTTATCTTATCTTACCTTCATCTTAAAATTCTCATTTTAATATTATTTAACAATAATTTATCTTTTACAGAATACTTTCATTCTCCATGAAAAAGATGCAATAGAGTGGGCTTTTTTTCTCTCCCTTCAATTGTAAAGCGCCCTTGCGTATGTGAAAGGTGGTATATAAGTGTAACAATAATAATAATAAGAAGAAGAAGAAGATTGACATATTCTTCTTATTATTATTATTAGTATTATTAATTTTCACTATATTGGCAGACAGTTCTACCTATTTAAAGAAAGGTGCTTGAAGCAAGTCAAATTTTCTGCCTAATATAGTGAGAAATGTGTGAAGTCAGCCCACCAATCAGGGAACAGCGGTCACTTTGTTTTGAGCTTCTTTTGACCTGTTGGACAGAGCCTGGTTCTAGCTAATAGAACCTGTTCTCCTTCATTGTTCTGTGCTTATGATCATTTGAATAGACGTCAGTGTCAGACTAATGAATGATCTTCTATTAAAGACTGGTGGACTGAGAGACACTAGAGTCTCTTCACCTACACTGAGCTGATTAAGAGTCTTGTTCCAAAAATGATAATAGGACATTAGAGCCATAATAAATCATGCTCCTGTTACTCTCCATACTTAAGTAACAAGACATAACAGTTACTGTACACATTTACATTATTTTACATCGCTAAGCAGACACTCTTATTGAGAGTAGCAGACGAATGTGACAGTAGGAGTCATAGTTACGGTCTCTTATCCTTCTCTGGACACTGAATTTAAACAAATATGCTCTATTGTAAGTGCTATTCGTTTGCTGTTCCGCTGAGTGAGCTGTATAGGAAGGAACGCTCCATCTCTAGTGGCTGTACATGCATCAGTGCATTTGTATAAATGAGTACAAATGAGCACAATAATTTTGGTTGTATCCGTCATTACCAGCACACCATGCACATTTGGCACACAAACACAATTACTTCTAAAGACATATGAAAAAAAATCTGGCACTAAAATCTGAGGATGTTGCACTTTTAAGAGGGTGATGTGTTGAAGAGATCACAAGCTCACCTGTACAGGTATAAAGATCAGGTAGGTTGCGACACCTATAAGAGCTGTATAGCCCAAGATGAAGCAAGAATAGATGGTGCACACAACCAGCAGCAAAGGAACGAACAACAGAAACGTGCCAAAAAGCACCGCTTCAAACAAACGATATCCATCACTCGTCAACATGTTGATCGACTAAGATAAAGAGACAGAGAGACACACATGAAAGCACAGTGACATACAGTAAATCACTGTTAAATCATCAATTATTCAACTTCATACACAATCAATCAATAAATCAATCAGTCCGATAGCCTACCTCTCCTACGGTGATGCCGTGAAGTGTTCTGAGGGAAATGATCTTCTGGAAGGCGAGCATGCTGAAAGCTCCTTTCAGTCGTATGGCAGTGCGCAGGTTTATGGCCCAGAGGAGCGAGGCGAAGAAGGCTTTACAGAACTCACTGAAGAACAGGGCCACACACAGCCCCACGCCATACAGCAGCGTGGATGATTCGGGCTGCTCCGCGTACTGCAGGATTTCATGCACTAGAATAGACTGAACAATGCAGAACATGTTGGGAGAGAAGTAAATCCACTGGTTGCCGTTTAGGTATTCACAATTAGTTAAGCACTGGATACGTTTGGGTCCATCACATAAAAACTGCCTTTGAAGTGTATTGAACACTGGGATACCAGCAGTAGTGGTTTGAGATCACATGTCCTGCTCAAGTGATTTCAGGTTGTTTTGGTCTTGTTTTGTTCTTATGTACATACAGCTCTGGAAAACTTTAAGAGACCACCTCAAAATGATCAGTTTCTCTAGTTGTACAGTTTCTGGGTTTGTGTTTGACCAAAACGAGCAGTTTTGTTTGATTTTATACACTACTGGAAACATGCCTCCCAAATTCCAGATCAAATATTGTATTTTTGATCTGTTTATTTAGAAAATCACTAATGACGCCTCCAGAAGCCTGTTTTTAGAACCATGCTCGCTGTGCATTTCACCCCAGCCACCGCTCGCCAGTCATTCTGTAGGTCACTTGAGGTCGTCCTACGGTGGTTAAGTAACATTCGAACGCAGTGACGCTCATCACGGTCAGTAGAGAGGGGTTTTGGCCCTCTGCCAGTCTGTAGCTGTGTTGTCCTGTGTGTTTGCTGCTTGACCTTGTTCTTATGAGCCAGACGCTCACTGTATCTGGCAGTAAAGCTAGAACCCAACCTTCTGTTCCTCACTAAGAACCTGCTGTACATGTGGAGATGCTGATTTAAGAAGAAACTGGAGCGGTCTCTTATTTATTTCCAGAGCTGTATACATAGCCCGAGTTGTAACAACAAGGAGTAGAGAAGCAACAAGGAGTAAAGAAGAATGTACCGGTCCAATGAATACTGCAAATGTGAAGAGGACAGAGACGAAGAAAGACACTATGAGTCGCGTCCTCTGGAAACGCATCACTACCGAGGAGAGAGATGCTTTCTCAATGCCCTTACGTTCCACCTCCTCATCCCAGATCCTCTTGAACCTTCACACAAACAGTTTTAATCATATTTACAGCAATGCAGATGTAGCTAGTATGGTAAAACCTATTGAACATCCAAGCTGCACTCGCAAATTCAGTAGTGGCGTTTGTAATCATTAGTGGAATACGGTATACACATATATATATATAAGCTCACCGGACTCAAAATGAGTCCACCTGTGACCTACCTAATACCTCCACGAACACCAATAACAGCTGTGATTTTTGGATGTAGGCCACATCAATGTGTCATCAAAGAATTGTACAGTTGGTTCCAGATTTGGTGGATGCCTTCCCTGGCACAATTCTGAGGAGAATTCCCTGTAGGCTGGGATTGTAGCCACTGCTGGTAGACCCGTATGACCGTACGCTTCCATACACCTGCAGATTCAGCTGATTCCTTCACACTATGGTCTTTGGCACGTCCAAATGCAGTCACTCCTTTCGGCCAATCATTAACATCTGCTTTGGAGCCATTTTCCACACATGGAACGAGACATTCACTGCACTGTAGCACCTCTTCTCAGTCTATGAATCACTCACACCCCGCAGGTATTTATAGCCCCATCATCCTCTTGCAGCGCTATCTGCAGGAGCTTGAAGTTAATACCACCCTATCCACACAAGGTGACTCATTTTTTTCTCCAGTGAGCTTATATAAAGGAAGGCAACTCTCTCAAATTTCTGGCCATAATAAGTTTATGTCATATATTTAACATGTTGAAATTTCACAGTATATCCCAAACCGCATATACTCACTGGCCACTTCATTGGTACACTTTGCTAGTAGCGGGTTGGACCCTCTTTTGCCTCAGTTCTTCATGGCATTTATTCCACAAGGTGCTGGAAACATTCCTCTGAGATTTTGGTTCATATTGAGATGATAGCATCACTATCATGTCAGTTACTGCAGATTTGTCAGCTGCACATCCATGATGCGAATCTCCCGTTCTGCCACATTCCCAAAGGTGCTCAGTTGTAATGAGATTTGGTGACTGTGGAGGCCATTTAAGTACAGTGAGCTCATGGTCAAAAAACCAGTAGCCATCAGAAGATGGGTACACTATGGTCATAAAGGGATGGCCACGGTCAGTAACAATACTCAGGTAGGCTGTGGCGCTTAAACAATGCTCAGTTGGTATTAGGGGGCTCAAAAAAGTATGCCAAAAAAATTCCCACACCATTAAACCACCACCACCAGCCTGGACCATTAATACATGGCAAGATGGATCCAATTTTTTATGCTGTTTAGACCAATTTCTGACCCAGCCATCCGAACATTGCAGCACAAATCGAGACTTAATCATACTCAGGTTAGGTTCTCCAATCTTCTGTTATCCAGTTTTGATGAGCCAGTGTGAATGTAGCCTCAGTTGCTGTTCTTAGCTGACAGGAGCGGTACTCATGTGTTCTTCTGCTGTTGTGACCTGAGACTGAACCAGTCTGGCCATTCTCCTCTGATGTCTGGCATCAATGAGGCATTTTCGCCCTGAGAACCGCCGCTCACTGGATATCTTCTCTTTTATAGACCATTCTCTGTAAACCCTAGAGATGGCCAGGTGTGAAGATCCCAGTAGATCAGCAGTTACTGAAATACTCAGCAACAACAGCCATGCCATATTCGAAACCCCTTAAATCGCCTTTCCTCCCCCGATTCTGATGCTCGGTTTGAACTTCAGCAGGTCGTCTTGACCATCTCTACCTGTCTAAACGTGTTGAGTGGCTGTCATGTGATTGGCTGATTAGATATTTGGGTTAATGAGTAGTTGAACAGGTGTACCTAATGAAGTGGCCAGTGAGTGTATAAGTCTACACGTCAATTGCTCACTCTTAAAAATGAAGATGCCAGAAAGGCCCAACCCATTTTGAACCCCCTAAGGAACTTTTCAGTATATGGTTCTTTGAAGAACACATAACTTGGTAAATTACCTTTACATTCTGAATTCTTTGTGGCACCTTTTCTTTGAGAGTGTATAACTACGTTTTAACTAATAATGTATAGTAATTACTAAATAATATGTCTTAAACTGAGAAACCCAATAATATAGAGTTAAAAACCTTTCCCCATTGATGTGGGCTCCATCATTTGGAGAGAGGCTGAGAGAGCTCATATCCAGACGCTTTCTGAAAATCTTCCACATCAGGGGGGTCATCCATGTGAACGAGCTGAAGGAGAAGAACCCAGCATCGTCCAAGGGGTGTGAACTGCAGCAGGCCAAAGAAAAGGAAACAACTTCTATAAATCATGTCAGACTATTTCACTGCCACATGGCCAATAAACCAAAAACAGCAAAGGCAAATTAGAAAATGAACACTGGCTGACTGCACTTCCATTCATTGCACTGTAAAAGCTAACAAACTGGTTTACAAGAATTTTTTGGAAAAGCGACTGGATTCAGTCATTTGGGTTGTTTTAACGTTGCGGTTCCTGCTTTATTACAAGCCATAAAACTAAATTAGTTAAAGAGTATAAAACGTAAAGGCAAAGTGTTTTCCATTAAAGTGAGTTTTTATAGAGTGTGAATCAGTAAACTGCTTCTCCTGGTTCCCAAAGCTGAACATCTTGTCATTCCTCTGGTGGGACTACTAATCAAGGCTTTACTGACACTTATGACACTTTTAGAATCTGTTCCTTACCCAGAGTTGAAGCGGAACGGGATCAGGGTCTGCATGCTAGCATGGTATCTGTTAGGATGTTTGAGGGGGGGCTCTGCTTCTCTGTAGTCTGGAACCGAAGGTCTTTCAGGAAATGAATTCATGTTCATGTTTGACTCTGTTCTCCAAGATGCACTCTCTCTCCTCTGTCTCTGCAGGCAGGAAGAGAAAGAGCAAGTTAACAGTAAGCAGAGAAGAGAAGAGAAGAGAAGAGCAGAGAAAAGAAGAGAAGAGAAGAGAAGAGAAGACAGGAGAAGAGAGGACAGGAGAAGAGAGGACAGGAGAAGAGAGGAGAAAAGAAGAGAAAAAAGAGAGGATAGGAGAAGAAAAGAAAAAATGCAAAGAAGAGAAGAGAACAGAAGAGAAGAAGAAAGGAGAAGAAAGAAAAAACAAAAAGAAGAGAAGAGAAGAGAAGAGAAGAATATGGAGAACTGAAAAAGCGAAAACACAAATGAGATAAGTGATCAGAGAGCACATGAAAGAGTAAGAGGAAAAAAGAGAAACCTTAACGAAAGAGAGAATGGATGGCTGGAGAGGTAGAAAGAAAGAAACCATGATTTACTTACAAATGATACTCCTTCAACATTGTCCTTCTCTGAGGACTGCCCTGAGAAGCCCTTCGTTTTCATCGTTGGCTCTGTACATAAACAAAAAAACCCAAAACATCTTAAACTTACTGATCACCAACCATCCATCCATCCATCCATCCATCCATCCGTCCATCCGTCCATCAAACGAAGCTTTAGTAGCACATCCCACGGAATACCAGCCTACAACCTTAGCTCATCCTCACAGCAGGTGAAACTAACACCAGCTTATTCCACCTAACATCCCAAGCTCAACACGGAACGCCAGCATCAGTATCTCACCAGCTCCGAAGACTAACAGACATATTCCCAACAAAGAGTCAGATCAGAGGACTACCTGTGCCGCTCTCAGGCAGGGAGGAGATGTGACCAGCACTGAGGTCAGATTCATTCTCAACCCTTTTATTCCCCAGCAGCAGTGTGCTGCACTGGCCCGTACGTCATCAATTTTTATGAGTCTCAAAGTTCAACTAGAGCAGAGGTCTCTGTCGGATTCCCCTATGGTCAACGCTGCGGCCTTTAACTCTCCACACCCCCCCCCGCACCCCTCCATGCTGGACATGGCTTCAACATTAACCTTCAATCAGTCTCTCAATCTAACCTTAAAAGACGAGTTCAGGCGTGTGTTTGTTCCTCTGTGAGCGGCCAGGCTGAGGCTTTTCTCTGCTGGGAGACAGTGGGAAGCGGGGTCTCTTTATGTGTGCTGATCTTGCTTCCATAACAGTGACCAAACAAACTTCCTCACCCGCTCAGATTTCAGTGTGGATTCTGATGGTCCAGTAAACACCAATAGGACCTCCTGTATGCTCAGCCACATCCCACCCAGACACACACAACCTATTGCACACAGTAAACTAGAGACGCTGTAGGTGAGAGGGTAAACGGATCTGACTGACTGTTTTACGCCTGTCATAAACATATAACCTCTAAAAGATAAGGAAGAAGATCCTTATCAACTGCCTCTGATTACCTGAACAGGTGACTGGGGTTTAAGGTGGCTTTATATGGTACCTCAAAAAAGTGACCCTACTTCAATTTTGCACCTGATCAGCATCATTTTCTACTGAGCCTTCAATTCCTGCATGAACCGAATTAGATGTCTTAAGGTTGGAAAAAACGGAAAACAGTGGAGTGGATGACGGGACTGGGGGGGGGGGGCAGATTATAGGCCAGGGCTGATATCTGACACTTCCCAAGCACATATCTGCTAATGCCAAGGTATAAACATTTATAAAACATTTATAAAACTGGATTAATAAAACATACTTATTTTTAGCTCAGCAGCTGAGCTTCACCTAGATATGGGTTTGAATTATAAGTCAAATCTAATCAGACATTGTGTCAGATTGCAGTGCTATTGGGAAGGAAGATAAAGGTTACCAGGAACAATAAATGATGATCAATTTAGACTGATATGATCAATATTTATTGAGCTACACATACAGAAGTAGTGTCTCTCAGTATGGTGTCGGGCCGCCATGTTTGCTAACCCAACATGCCAGACGTTTCGGCATAGAGTTGTAGAGGTTCCTAATGGTGTCCTGTGATAATCCATCCCATGCAGTTTGAATATTCTCACACAGTTCCTGCAGATGGTGCGGTAGGGGTGGAGGTGGAGTGACACCAGGCCTTCTGGACGTGTGACGTGGGACAACAAACCGTTCATCTTGGTGCTGACCACGGTGCCTCCACACACGGATTCGTAGGTCGTCTCCACCGAGACAAAAGTGGGACTCGTCACTGAAGATGACCCGCTGCCATTCTGAGTCACTCCATGACAGTCTGGCACGACACCATTGCAGTCTTTGGTGACGGTGACGTGGTGTTAAGGACAGTCGTCGTAACGGTCTGTGTTCATGTAGTCCTGCGTGTTGCAGCCGTCTGCTAATGGTGCTGGCACTAACAGGATGACTCATGGAGGACATCACTGCTC
>CM067498.1:2518011-2543715 GCA_034552555.1 Semaprochilodus insignis
CTGAAGATGACCCGCTGCCATTCTGAGTCACTCCATGACAGTCTGGCACGACACCATTGCAGTCTTTGGTGACGGTGACGTGGTGTTAAGGACAGTCGTCGTAACGGTCTGTGTGCATGTAGTCCTGCGTGGTGCAGTCGTCTGCCAGTGGTGCTGCACTAATAGGATGACTCATGGAGGACATCACTGCTCGCTGAATGTCCGCAATCATGTCTGTTGGGTCAGCCAGGTACAGAGATAAGCTCCGTCCTTGCTTACGTCACATGCGTGGCCGAGCCTGAAAATTGAATCATTCACTCACAATGTCAAAGCTACCCACCAAGTTTCATTTCTGTTGGTTGAATCCTTCTGGGTGCTGCTATTTGTGCAACTATTTTTCTGATGATGGTTGTAATTAGAGGAATACTAGAAAGCTGTAAACAAAAAATCAAATGTCATGCATGAAGAAGTAAAGAACTGAACTGTAGATGATTAAAAACTGACAGAGAAAGCTGAACATCACTGAGAACAAGGTTATAATTAATATCTATAATTCACTGGGTAATGTATATCAAAATTCATAATATTTCAAAGTAGAGATCCAATCTCAAGGCAGATAACTTCTCAAATAATTACTGTTAATAGGAAGTTATTAAGTTTATAGTGGTTTATCAATTTATGGTTGTGTCTGTGTTGAGTGGCCAAATTGTCCATACTAAGACAAATCTGTAAAAAGGTGGTTTAAAGGTGGTTTGGGCCCAATTTACAAAAATCTGATTTTGTGTGGTTTAACGCTGTCCACACTACCCAGATAAACAAATTAATCATCATTATTATTATTATTATTATTATTATATTACTATTATATTACAAATGATTAGAAATGTAATATTTACAAGTACACTCTACCACAGTAGTACTTCTGTGTACTTAATATAAGGGGTTGGCAGTCTGAACATAGCTTCCGACTTACTGAGCCCCTACATCTTCTTAAATATCAGATTCATGCTACGTAAATATATAATTTGATTTATTTTTCTTTAAAAACTACGTTTTACAAAAAACACTTTTTACAGCACATTTCTCAGGTACCCCACTTCACATACTGTGCTGCCTTGAATCCTTGAATAAATGAACAGGGTCTATTACTAAACCGGACCTCTTCTTAATGAAACATGCAACTGGTCATGCGTCCGTTTCTGATGATATCTAGGACATAATCTATCGAGATGAAGATAGCATTAAATACTGTCACATTGCCCATTTCTAATATAACGGTCATTCAACCTATCTCAACGGTCATTCAACCAATATCTATCTTCAACCCTGAAAATTGTGTCACTGAGTTTGACTTTGGCAACATACTGCAATAGACTGCATCCCATTCAGCAATAGTTCATGTCGTAAATGGTTTATGGAAAATTTATGAATCATACAAATCTTCAGTAGGTGTTTAAGGGATTAACAGTCTTACCGGGTACATTATTAATCTGTCCTCAAACAAAAGAAACGTTTACACATTCTGACTTTTGAGTTCTCCAGTTTAGGCCATGGCTTAGTGTGATACAGACTCAGAGATAACACTCAACAGGTCAGATCACACAATATCAAGGTTGATATCAGCCACTTCATTGGTTAATGGATAATTCACACAGCACTGACACACAGCTATACTGAGATCCCTGTTACATATTAACATAACTAACGGCCTCGAAGGGAAAGTATTCTGAAGGGGAAGCAGTAGGTTAGAGGCCACAGCTGTCTGTTGCAGAAGAGCATTGATTTATTTCCTGTGAACCTGGATGTCAACTACGTCAACGTGCAATTACTTAGTCAGGTTTCTAAACAATATTTCAACCATCTAACCGCACGGCTTTTACACATATAGCTGCACCCAGAAGGAATCAGCCAACAGGAGTGAAACTTGGTGGGTAGGCAACATAAGCAAGGACGGGCCTTATCTCTGTACCTGACTGACCCAACAGCCATGATTGTGGACATTCAGTGAGCAGTGATGTCCTCCATGAGTCATCCTGTTAGTGCCAGCACCATTAGCAGACGGCTGCAACACGCAGGACTACATGAACACAGACCGTTACGACGACTGTCCTTAACACCACGTCACCGTCACCAAAGACTGCAATGGTGTCGTACCAGACTGTCATGGAGTGACTCAGAATGGCAGTGGGTCATCTTCAGTGACGAGTCCCGCTTTTGTCTTGGTGGAGACGAGCGACGAATCCGTGTGTGGAGGCACCGTGGTCAGCACCAAGATGAACGGTTTGTTGTCACACGTCACATGTCCAGAAGGCCTGGTGTCACTCCACCTCCACCCCTACCGCACCATCTGCAGGAACTGTGGGGGAATATTCAAGCTGCATGGGATGGATTATCACAGGACACCATTAGGAACCTCCACAACTCCATGCCGAGACGTCTGGCATGTTGGGTTAGCAAATACGGTTGCCCGACGCCATACTGAGAGACAGACTTCTGTATGTGTAGCTCAATAAATATTGATCATATCAGTCTAAATGTATCATCATTTATTGTTCCTGGTAACCTTTATCTTCCTTCCCAATAGCACTGCACTCCCACACCTCCTTCTGGGTGCAGATATTCTTTTGAGGATGAGTGTACATACGCTTTTTGTGATTTACTAAAGTGGTGTCTCTGTTAAAGCCATTAATTTGTTTCCTATGTCCATCCACAGACAAACGTTCAAAACGTGCAAAATCATTCAAGCTTTTAGATGTTGCATAAAATATTTGTAGAAATGGATTAAAGGTGCAATATGTAAGATGACGATTTCATTGCTATGAACAGCAGGGGGCAACATATCACCAAAGAATGCACAGGCATTGACACGAGTGGGCAGTGGTGGTCATTATAATGGTCGCTTGCCAAGAGCTCAGCCATCGTTGTGTTCACTTCTCCTTTCATTGGTTGTCTCCCCTGATATGATCTAACCAGGATCAGCACCTTCAACACGATTGAGGAAAGTGAGAACACACTGTCTGATCTAGATGTCACTACAGTGTCTCACTATCATCTCTTGAGGCACAAAGTGGACAGCTGGAGGAGCTGGGCTAGCAGGCCAGCATGCTAACTTCAGTAGATATCTCTGCAGCACGATAAATAGATGTCTTTGACACACCATCAAAACTGTTATTGCTTCACATTTTGTCGAGAATTTTAGTTAATTTAGTTAATTTTTAAACCAAAAATCTCACATATTGCTCCTTTAAAGGGGTTTTTGTACAAGTAAGTCAAAGTTCATAAACCATAAACTCTCTTTTAAATATTCTCAGGAATTCAGTAAAACAAGAGAGAAAGAGAACAAAAGAGAAGCTGCATCAATCATAATACAGCTGCATCAATCTGTTTACAGGTTATGAGTTTCAACTGGGCCAAAAGCAGCACTCTGGGTTGGTTAGTGTGGCTGAGAGACAGAAAACAGACCTAGTTGTGACATAAGAGAAACTTCACCATTCAAGGTTTGCTGAGATCTCCGAGAAGGAGGACTAATTTGAGTGTTGTACATGCACAGCTCCGGCTGCTGGAGAAGGGCAAACAGGCCACACACTTCCATTAATATTGTCCTGCTTCAGGGAGATAAAGTATTATTATTATTTCATAATATTGCTTAAAAAACAATAATTCACAGTCAAAAAGTGCACAGGAGAGATGTTACTGCACACGCAGCGGAATCCGGTCAATCCACTTGTTAAGCCGTGACACACTGACCTTCACGTCCTCTGCTGCACCGGACAAGGCTCCTGTTGTTTGAAAAGCTTATAAAACAGCTGAGCTATCATTCTTTTCCGGTGATGGGAAATAGAAGAGGAATCAGCTGCGGTTGATAAGTTGGAACACTTAAGCAAAGAATTCTAGAAGTTGTTTGGTGCTTGTGGACTCTAGTGTTAGCTAGCTAACCAACCTAGCTAACCAAGGAATGAAGAAAAAACTAAATTTGGAGCCACAGGGCTCTAATATTAGCTAGCTAACAAATCTAGCAAATGAACGAATGAAGAAAAACTAGGTTTGGTGCCGGTGGGCTCTAATGTTAGCTGGCTAGCAAACCTAGCTAACAAACGAATGAAGAAAAACAAAATTTGGTGCCACTGGGCTTTAATGTTAGCTAGCTAACTGGCAAAAGCAAGTGGCCCTTAGCAGATATCCTTGATATAGCCTACAGGTTTTATGGGGTGTTTCTTGCTATGAACCCTCATCTTCCTGTTTTGAAATCAGGCTTGACGGTCCAAAGGCGGAGCTAGTTAGCTAATGTGGGGCTAGGTAGCTAAGGTGGAGATAGCTAGTTAAGGCTAACTAAGGCTAGCTATCTTCACCTTTACTGGGCAGCACATAAAACCAGCTAACAACCAAAACATAAGGATGTAGCTTCATAGCCTTCATAGCAAGAAACACCGTAAAACCCACAGACTTTATCAAGGGATTCTTTTAAGGGCTAGTTTGGCTTTTACCAGTGGGTGCTAACATTAGCCAGGCTAGCTAGTTAGCTAAAATTGAAGCTTTTTTTTAGAGTGTTTTTCTTCATTCTTTTAAGAAGTGTATCTTACTTTATCAGCTGCAGGCATTTCTTCTTCTCTTTCACAGGGAAAGCACTAGAATGAGAAATGGGTCGTTTGATAACTAGCACATTTAGGCCTGGAAATAACTATTTACGTCACAAGAATGGGACACCGTGTTGCTGTAAGCAGCTAATAATTCCAGGGTTGCCAGACAGTTTCCAGCCAAAAAAAAAAGTTTCAGACCCACCAAAATGCTGATACCCAGAAAAAAACAGCCAAAAAGACTATTTTAACCATAATATGAATTAATACAGCAACTAAAGAGAACAAAGATGTTTCTGGGTACATTAACTGCAGCTGTCCTGCCATAAGCTGATGCTACATGGAGCTGTCTTTTAAACAATTTCAAACCAAAAGCTTTTCATGGTCAAATTTTATACTATAAAGAAACTTTGCACTACAAACTTTGCAGTTTGATTTGTATGTGTCTGATATTACCTCAGTTGCAAACCTCTAGGAGCTCAACTCAGTTTCTAAGAGTATTAACAGGTTTTAGCACGCTCTGAAAAGACTTCTGATCTCATACGGTCAGAAAGACAAATAAACAGCAATAATTCTGCAAACGTAACAACCCCTTCAACCTCCTCACATTTTCAAAACCTTCTGACCTTCATAAGCTCTGCCGAACGGATCACATGACTTTCCTGTTTCAAACTAAAGCAGAACTGCGTACAGTCAGCAAAGCCGTGTGAACTGTAAAATCTGTTAGCCCCTGATTCAGGTCCATTACTTCCACAATAAACCCAGACTGTAAACGATATAGATGGCTGTGATAGTTTTAATAACTGGTTGAATGTGAGGAGACGGTTGGCCTATTTTAAGATTTATTGTTAGATTATTACTTAAATATTCTTTTTTAAACTCGCCAAAATTATGACACAGCTGCCCAAATTTTGCCAACCTGCCATAGGATCTCCCCCCAGCCCCATCAGGGAGTATGCAGAGTATACTATTGATGGGAAGTTGACTTCAAAAGAGTGGACTGAGTGCCCCCTCGGCCCTCATTATGTAAACTAAGCTGAATTAAAGCACTCCGTAGGTATTTACAGGCATGGTGTTGTACAGGGTTGACTACCATTAAAAGAGTCCCAACTTTCTCAGAGTCCTGGTGCTTTATTTTCCACCTGTTGTTGGCCACAGCTACACCACATAGAAGGAAAGCTTTCCTTTAACAGAGAGCTAACACTCTCAATGTCAGCTAAATATGCTTTCTGTTTTTCTTCCTAAGATCTATCTATCTATATACCATCCATCTATCCACCTATCCATCCAACAATTCATGTATTTATCATTTTATTATTATTTATTATTTTATTATTATTTATCATCCATCCATCCAACCATCCGTCAATCCACCCAACAATCCATATGTCCATTCCAAGACTTTGCTCTATTCGGTCTTTACTGTTCTTTGTGCCACTGTAATTTATGACGTCTATCTATCTGTCTATCTGTCTAGTAGTAATATTAAGCTGGCACTGTGCCAAACCAACATTTAAAACACAATGAAACCTGAAACAGCATCTGATGATATGTGGACGCTTGATAGGGCGCTGGCCATGTGTCAGCAATACGGTGTTAGCAATAAGTGTGACATCAAAACTGCTTGGTTTCTGCCACTTCTTAGCTTAACAGTTCAGGTTAATGTACTGCCACGGCTGCTCTCAGTGCAGGTCGATTCTTGAGACATTGAGACAACTAGAAAACTATGATTGGCTAAGAAGCGTGTCAGTCACAAATTAGCAAAATGACGGCTTCTGTTTGTTTCCTGATGCACAGAAGGACAGAGACGCAAGACACTGATAGCTAGCTGGCAGGTTGAAACAGCTGTACTATAGTAATGATGGCTATTTGTGCAGCCCCTACGGTTCATATAGGTTGGCATACTCAGTACTAGTTGGCCTACAGCGGTTGAGTGAGGCAGGGCCAATCAGGACATTGGTCATTCACATACATCAATGCTAAAAGCACAGTAAACAGCCTGAACAGTCAAAAAATGAAGGCCCTCACTTCATCATAAGTGGACCCTTACTGGAAAATGTAGCCCCTTAAATATCTCAGTTGCAAATTCAAGCTTTAGAGGCCTGGTGAGCATCTGTTATCAGCCTAACTGAAGACAGAATAACTTCAGTATTAGTGCTAAATCAAAAACAGCCATTGCAAAGAGATATGAAGCGTGACAGCAGCCTAGCCTACTGCATAGGATCTTACCATCTTACCTCAGATCAGCTCTCCTTTGACGAGATGCTCTCACTTTCCTCTAACCCTTTTCCCTCCATGTGATCTCTCATCTTCCCTTCTGCCCCACTTCAACCACACATGTACACACACACACACACACACACGTACACACATTCTCTGTCCGGGTACCCCGCCTCCTCCTCTTCCCCGCTTCCCTCCTAGCACTACGGCCATGCTGAAGAAGTGTCTTTGTGGTTTCAGTCTGAGAGGGATACGTATACAGTGAATCTAGAAGCATACTTTCATAGCTAGATGGAAAGAGGAAACTGCCTTTCTCTTTCCCTCTCTGTAGAAGTGATTCACGCTTAGAATACACAAGCCTTGCAGTTTGCTCGGTGGGGCGTGAATAACCAAATCTGTTTATGAAAGCACAAAAAGAGCTCTCTGCATCCTAAGCAAACTGAGGGCTGAGGGATCCACGTGATGAGAAGTTTCCTCTCCTTGGGCTGGATTTTCAGATAAAGACAAGCCTGGTTTGTAGACTAAACAGGATTTCCAGTGGAAAACACCCAGAGAAATTGTAGGGTAAAGGAAGACTTTGAATTCTTCTGAACTAAGCGGGGACAGAAAAACCTGACTGCTCACAGACCAGTTTGGCAGAAATGGTAAATAGACAGACTAGAGCGGACTGAAATAGCTCTCTTAGTGATGTGCAAATAATTCACAAAAAGTAGTTCTTATCAAGAGAAGCATCAGAAGACCATCTGTTCTACCTTTGTACCTCCAGCTGTTCAAACAGCTGTGTAAAGTGGCTTGAGTTTATTTTATGAACAAGGTTTTAATGCATTTTGTAACCCCTAGAACCCTAGGAATGTACTGTATGGGCAGTTTGCATGGCTCTATCCTGTGCCTCATAAGTCATGAAGGGGTTAACTTACAAACACAGTACAGTAGTGTATCATATCTGTACGTTAACCCTTTCCTGGTGTACGCAGCATAGGATACAGCAATGCAAACGGAGACTGATATGGGCAATATTTATTGAGTTACACATACAGAAGTAGAGTCTCTCAGTATGGCGTCGCCAGGTCCGCCATGTTTGCTAACACAACATGCCAGACGTCTCAGCAGGGCCTTTTGGACGTGATGCGTCAGTCTTTGGTGATACTGACGTGGTGTTTAGTGCAGTCGTTGTAGCGGTCTGTGTGTATGCAGTCCTGCGTTGTGCAGCCGTCTGCCAATGGTGCTGTCACTAACAGGATGACTCATGGAGGGTATCATAGCTGTTGGGTCAGACAGGTACAGCAATAACGCTCATCCTTGCTTACGTCACATGAGAGCCAAGCGTGAAACTTGAATCATTCGCATGTCTCATGATGTTAAACCTGCCCACCAAGTTTCATTCCTGTCGGTTGATTCCTTCTGGGTGCAGCTATTCTTCTGATGATGAGTGACTTATTTTGCCCCTAAAGGCGATGCATTTGACTGATCACCCTTCAATTAATTTCCAGTAGAGGTGGCCACTGAGTACAGCTTATTCATTTTTCGTTGTCAGGAAAAAGCAGAAAACAAGCTCACGGACAACTCACTTGTGACTGAAATGTACCTAGTAGCATGTAATACCTCCATGAGCACCAATAACAGTTGTGAATGGATTTGGCATGGACTGGACAAGTTTCTGGATGTAGGCCACATCAATGTTCAGACACTCTTACATCAAAGAATTGGTTAGTTGGGCCAGATTTGGTGGAAGCTTTCCTGGTGTTTTATTGGTTGTTCCAGGTAGTCCCACAGATTTCCAAGAGGACTGGGGAAATCTGGGGATTTCGTTAGCCAGTCCAGATGTGTGAACGCTCCTGAATGTTCATCATACCAAGCAGTCACATCTGTAGCCCTGCGCAGCCCTACAGGGATAGGAACGATCCTCTGTAAGATGATGAGCAAAAGACAAAACCTGGTTGTCCAGCAGCTCAGTGTAGGAACTGTGGTTCAGATTTATTGTCACCTCAACCAGAGAACCCATTTCCACACCACTAAAAACAACCCCAGAACATCACAGAAGGGATTCATTTTTTGGAGCTTACTTAGCATGTCATAATGCAGTGCTCGCTGTGTCCACCCACTGCCTTTATAACAGCTAAGACGGTCAGTTCTGAGAGCACCAGCAGCTTCTTTGCAAACATTCTTCTTTTGGGTCTATTTCCCTTTTTCCCTTTTTCTCCGTAATGGCTTCTTTGCAGCTACACATCCTTTCAGACTCATAGCGTTAAGGTGTCTTCTCACAGTGGAAGGATGCACAGATGAAAGGATGGAAGGATGCACAGATGAAAGGATGGAAGGATGCACAGGTGAAAGCTCTAAGTATATTTATATATTGTATAGTATACACGCACCTCCCACTTCATTAGGTATACCTCCTTGTATCTACACTCATTGTCCATGTTATCAGCTCCACTGACCACCAACACGAAAAACTACAACACTTCACAATTAGTAAGTATTCGTTCAACAGTCCTTGAATACGGAGGAGAGAGCCAGCAGTGAGTTCAGCGAGTTCAGTCATAAGTAACCACTGAGAAGAGGTCAGAACCCTGGAGAGGTGGCCCTCTAGTGACGAGGTACAGAACTAATCGCTGCTGAACACTAAACCTCACAGCACCACCAAGTGGTCACAATGCGGCAGCAAACATGAGAGAGGTCTATTTTTGGACCCCTACGTTGGTTAACCGGTGATTCCATGTCTGGGGTGCCACTGATATTTCAGTTACAGATATACGTTAGTAAAGGTTCAATGCATTTAATCATAGGTACAGTGTCCTTTCAGACAACCCCTGAGCAGCTTTCACATAAATAACCCACAACCAACAGCACAACATTCAAGTATTCCTTGATTCTGCTCATGAGCCCAATCAGGTGGGTTGTTGCAGAAAGCAGTGGAACCGCTGTGCTGTGTGGGTTGCCAGAAGCAGATTTAAGAGACACTGGCCAAAGAAGGCCTTGCTGTGGTGAAGGAGTCTTCTGTGGCCTTTATTTAAATTATTGTTTATTACATAATTGTTGTTCATTCTTTTTAGTGTTGTTCTCCCTGAATCAGAACCAGAATCTTTATTTCACCTTTTACAAAAAATAGAATACAGAATAAGAATTAGGTAAGACAGGAAAGGAGTTTAAGAGATACATGAATATCTGTACAGACACTAATCATCAAAAGAATAGCTGCACAAACAGGTACACCCAGAAGGAATGAAACTTGGTGGGTAGGTTTGACATCGTGAGACATGCAAATGACTCAAGTATCACACTCGCCCCCTCATGTGACGTAAACAAGGACGGGCCTTATCACTGTACCTGACTGTCCCAACAGCCACGATTGCATACATTCAGCGAGCAGTGATGCCTCCATGAGTCATCCTGTTAGTGTCAGCACAACTTGCAGATGGCTGCACAACGCAGGACTACATGCACATAGACCGTTACGACGACTGTCCTTAACACCACGTCACCGTCACCAAAGACTGCCACAGTCGTGCCAGACTGTCATGGACTGACTCAGAATGGCAGCAGATCATCTTCAGTGACGAGGCCCGCTTTTGTCTTGGTGGAGATGAACAGTTTGTTGTCATGTGTCACACGTCCTGAGAGACACTACTTCTGTATGTGTAGCTCAGTAAATATTGATCATATCAGTCTAAATTGATCATCAGTTATTGTTCCTGGTAACCTTTATCTTCCTTCCCAATAGCACTGCAATCTCACACTTCCTTCTGGGTGCAGCTATTCTTTTGATGATGAGATTAATTTTTGAAAAGCATGCATTACCAAACGATCTAATTGTTGCTTTATGGTAATGTCATTAAAATGCACTACTTGCTTTGTTATTATTGACCCAAACAAATTAAAAAAACATTGTTTAAAAAAAAACATTGGTCAGATAAAATCATGAGTATCCATTTAATCTTGCAAATCAGAACATTCATTCTCATTCTTGTTCACTGATGTCCAAACAGAGAGTGTTTCAATAAGAGGTACTATATAGAAGCATCAAACTCAAAGTCCAGTTTCATAAAATTCTCTCAGCTCCAGGAAAATAAATTGTGATGTAACCTATCATGTGATAGCGATGACTATCATTTAAGTCCAAAGGCTGATTTCCTCTCTTATCGTACCATTCACACTGCCCTGCTTGCAAACGTTTTATCCAGAACCACTGCTCTCCGTGACTTTGATTCTGAGGTAGGTTGTCTGACACCACCAAGAGTCATGTCAGTTTATGTAATGTAACTGTGCAGTTTGAAACCAAGTTTTGGGTAGTTTTACATGAATGCTTATAGAGAAAGCGAGGGGGGTGGGGGGCATTAAGGCCACTTGACTAGGCAGGAAGCCCGGGACCACTTTGGTCAGTATTGCTCATATTTTGGTAGGAATGCTGTTTTTCATTTAAATGAATGCTGCACAATGGTACAACTTTTTGGGAATTGAGTTCAGTCCTGATTTTATCTAGGTCATACGGCACGAATCCAGAGTGGACAGATGCTTGCGCAACTGAATAGTTCCAGCTCTTCTTTTTTTAACTCTTAATGCTCACTTCAGTGCCTTTCAGCTGATTGAAAGGGATCAGAGGAACTAGAGGTGAGATCAAGGACAAAGGAATTGGGTGGGACAAAGGGCACATGTTCCCCCTCAACATTTCAATGGGCTGGGTGCCATCCCCTGTACGCTTCTGAATGATTATCCCTAATTGTGGTAAAGACAGCTTGCAGCTAGTGGTTAAATGTTTCACAGTATTATTGGCTATAGCTTTGTTGGTTGACCACCCATAGGACTGTGATTGAGCTGATTGGTTTGAGCCATTGTTCAGCCCTTTATATGCTTAGCTTCTGAGGCAGCAAAATCTTTATGTGAAGCATTTCACAACTTTTCACAACATGCTATTTGGAATGAAAATGGCCTTTCGGAGTAGAAGAAGAAGAAAGAGCAGCTTGCGCTTTCCCTGCTCATGGTCTTCTGGACCAATGACAAATGAACAGGTCCATGAGCGTGTTCAGTACGTGAACCTGTTCAGTATGTTTGAAGTGTAATGTTGGCAGCTTGTAGGGCTGAGGTTGGGCGTCCACACGTCCGGTTTTAGGCCAGACAGTCTGGTTTTTCAACTCCCAGTCTTCTGTTCGCTGCAAAACCTGGACGGACGCCTATTAGTCCTCTTTTTTTGGGATGAACTATTTAAAATGTTCACTCACAAACAATATTATGTGTGCCATTGGCTAGCGTCCGTGTCAAAAGACAAGGTCATGTGACATCGTGACTTGCCGCAGGTAACCGCAAGTCAGACCTCTAAATGCTAGTCAATTAGTTAGCCACAGTCTGACTCACAAATTTCATCCATTAGACCCCCCTCCCCACCACCCCCTTTATGATGTCCTCATTTTGTTATGAAAGTGGCCATCCCAGCTGAGGTTGATAGCATCTGAATTCACAGATTAATATGTTACTGCTGAAATCAAATCCATTACTTGTTAAACATTTATAGACTCATACAAACCAAAGAAGCTTCAGGGACTCCTGAGTGATGCAACGGTCTGAGCCAGTGCTTCTCAACCCTGGTCCTGGACATTTTTGTGCTTTCCCTGCTCCCAACAACACATCAGATTCAACTTATTGGCTCGTGTACAAGCTCTTTCAGAGATGCAGGGGGTATGTTCAAGCACTAACATGTGCAGGGCAGGGTGCCTCCAGGACCAGGGTTGGGAAACACTGGTCTAAGCCAGGGAGTCTAATCTTATCTGCAGAGGGCCAGCGTGGCTGCAGGTTTTCATTCCAAAGACGCGGGGGCTCATCTGATACTACTTGTTTAATCAGTTGGTCTCCGTCTGCAGCAGTTGATCGTGCGAGTTCCTGCTGTGTTGGAATGAAAACCTGCATCCACACCAGCTGTTAGTGGATAAGACTGGATATCCCCAGTCTAAACGTTCATCAGGAGATTAAACCACAATGATGCTTCTGCTATACATAACAGGGAGCCCAAGAGGAGAGAATGGTTGGTGGTACTGTGTAACGGAAGGAGTCCCAACTCTGGAGGGGAAAAAATAATTCTATGTTGTTGACCTAACTGGACCTAAGGCTGTATTCAAAATGGTACCCTACTATACTGCACACTACACACTGCACACTACAGTAGTACTGTAGTACTGCATACTGTATACGCCCCGTGTGTAGTATACAGTACAGTAACAAGTTCTGACCTACAGTGTAGTATACTAATACAGTCACATGACCAGTTACCTCACATTTACCTCAGAGCCGATATTACTGTATCCACTGTTTAGAGCTAGCTGCTGCTAACGCTGCTCAGTTCACCTGAAATACATTCAGCCTAGCTGTTAGCTCCCCTCGGCTATTTCACTCTAAAACTGATCCTCTAAAGCGAGTTCATCTTTTATTAATCTTCAGACCTGAATATTTTAACTTTCTGAGGCTCATTCTGATGAAAACATACCCCACTACAATCACTACACCCACATTTATACTCAGAGCTGGCTGTGTTCTGCTCCCCAGTGTTACTCGCCGTCATTTTCTCTGGCTGAAGCAGGCTGAGAGCTGGCGAGGCCGTAGTGCATGATGGGACGCAGTACACCATGAAGATAGCTCCCCCTGTATACTAGAACCTCTGACTGGAGTAGAACACCATCCGGGTCTCTTCAGTGCACTACAGATCTTCAGTTTGCTTACATACTGCATACCACAGACTACTTTTAGGCCGATGCAGTACACGAGTAGTGTGTAGTATGCCATTTTGAATACAGCCTAAGACAAGTAAACTTGATAGAACTTGTAAGAACTTGATTAAACAAATAAGCATGAGGTCATCAGGTGTTGGCAAAGTTGAGCTGACCTTTCTTGTGTTAGACTGTGTTGGAAGGGCATTTGTTAACAGCAGTGGCCAAATTTAGAGCACATTTAATAAGATGGATACTGCATTTCTGGATCCTTTCAGCTGGTCAGTTTAGCAGATTAGTTCACACCTTCAGCTCTCAAACGGCTCTTCGTCCAGTTCATCCATTATTAAATTGCAATGCAGTATATGAATTATCTCATGATTCAGTGTAGCATAATGATGCTAATGATAATAATAAAATACTACTAGTACAATAATGCTAAAAACACAATATTGATTAATGTTGTTTCATTAAAAATACCATTGAAATTGTGATCAATTATATACCATTAATTATCTTTTTTGAGATCTGCACTGGAAACAAGAAGCTGCTTCACTTTTTATGGTTGGTGTGGCCCAGTGGATAAGACCGCTACCCACCAGGGAACTACCACACCCTCTGGGAGATGGGGGTTCGATTCCTGGTCTGGGTTACTATGCTGTGCTACACCAATAAGAGTCCTTGGGCAAGACTCCTTACACTGTAATATGAATACCCTTGTAAGTCGCTCTGGATAAGAGCGTCAGCTAAATGCCATAAATGTAAATGCTATGTCTTCGCTTTCCTTGTTGTCGAGATGTTCCTTGCGGAGTGGACTAGTGTTTGGTCTGGGAGCCCCAGATCGTGTTTCTGAGTGTTGAGCATCTCTGGGATGCTCAAAAACAAAATCAGGGAAAGGTCACTCTTCAGTTGCTTCACCCACATAATAGCAAGCTTTTGCCTAGTGCAGCAGCACTGATCTGCCTCAGGGTGGCACTGTAGCAAACTGGTTCACTATAGCTCAGCGACTGTATCCACACCCAGGATACCTCTATATGCTGTAGCATGCGCCCACCAGCCACTTCATTAGATACGCCTACTTGTATCTACACTCACTGTCCATTTTATTAGCTCCACTGACCATATAGGAGCACTCTGTAGTTCTACAGGTACAGACTGTAGTCCATCTGTTTCTCTGTGTACTTTATTACCCTGTTCTTCAATGGTCAGGATCCCCGCAGGACCACCACAGAGCAGGTATTATGTGGGTGGTGAATCATTCGCAGCACTGCAGTGACACTGATGTGGTGGTGGGTTAGTGTGTGTTGTGCTGGTGTGAGTGGATCAGTGCTGCTGGCAGTGCTGGCGGTTTGTGTAACTGGGGGAACAAGGAAAAACTGTGTAGCACACTGATCACCTGTTCGTTTGTTCCTTGCAGGAGCACAATGGAGCTTAAGGAATACTTCAAAAGGATTGGATTCACTGGTCTGTACGACAAAGCTGACCTGGCCACTCTGTTCACCGTACACAAGCTGCATGTGATGAACGTTCCCTTCGAGAACCTCAGTATGCACTGTGGAGAGAGGAACACTATGGACCTGAAGATCATCTATGAGAAGATTGTGCTCGACCATCGTGGAGGCTGGTGCTGTGAGAACAACCTGCTCTTCTCCTGGGTGCTGAAAGAGATGGGCTACAAATTCACCAGCCTGGGTGCCAAAGTCTTCAACCCAGTCAAAAAGGACTACAGCCCCATGAATACGCATCTCATCAACATGGTTGAGATTGACGGCAAGCCGTATATCGCTGACGTGAGTTTCGGGACATCATGTCAAATCTGGCACCCATTAGAACTGATCGCAGATAAAGACCAGCCCCAGCCCCCGGGTGTGTTCCGTCTACTGAAGGAAGGAGAGAACTGGATCCTGCAGAAGACGGGGAGGAAACCGCAGATCCCGAATGAGGCCTTTGCCCACTGCAGCCTCGTTGACAAGAGCTTGACGAAGACCATGTACAGCTTCTTTCTAACACCACGTAATGTTGACCATTTTCTGGAGACCTCTGAGTACCTGCAGACCAGTGCTGAATCTTTGTTCACCCAGAAGTCCATCTGTTCCCTTCAGACACCCACTGGCTTCAGAGCTCTGGTTGGCTGGACCTACAGCGAGGTCACATTCAATCCTCAAGGGGACACAGACCTCTATGATATCAGGGAGATACCAGACAGTGAGGTCGAGGCTGTACTGAAGGAAAAGTTCCAAGTAACTTTACGTAATAAACTGACACCTATATACAGAAAATCATCCTATAAAATATAGGAGATATGCTGCTATGTACACTGAGGCAAAATGGCCTCAGATCTTTGATTGGTTGGACATATTGGAATTTAATCATCAAGAAAAGAAAACGCTAAGCTTTCTGATTTATGGGACATACCAGACAATAAGACAGTGACTGTACTGAAGGAAAAGTCTGAATTTCTGATTTTGGGTAGTAAACTGATTCTAATCAACAACAAAGGCATGTAATAAAACTGATTAAATTAAACATGAAGCAGGAATTTATTGTACATTATTGTCCAGTATCAATACAAACCATTTAAATGAATTTAATAGCTCCTAATTAACTGACCGGGCTCGTTAAAGCCCAGAACTGACTGACCATAGGCAGATCAAAAAGGCAACAAAAGAGGAAGCCCTTGCAGGTGACCACTCTGCTCTTCTGAGGTGCTGCAAAGCTGGAGATACAGAACATATGAAGATCACCAGGATGACACCAACAGTGGTACACAGTAGTACCAGAACCAAAAGGCAAGACCTACTGTACGTCAAAATCCAAAATTATTTAGGAAGATCCGGAGACAGATAAATCACTCAGCGTACTCAGGAACATGAAGTATGAATGAATATGAGGAAGAAAACTCTGAGAGTTAAAACTCTGGATAACGGGACTGAAGTCTTTCCATGCAGCCAGCATTCAGAAAATATCCAAGATATCTACCTTAAGCCGGATACTACGTAATGACTCCTCAGCTCCTGCGATTATAGCGGTTACTTACAGAAATGTCCATGCCGTCCTCTGGACATGATTAGAGCAAATATTCCATGTTGTTATGTGTTAACATAAGTGCATAAAGACAAACTGGGTGGTCAAATGAAATCATCCGAGTGCAGGAGAGAGAGGAAGGACAGCATTAAAGCTTATCTACACTGGCGGATAGCGTTTCAAGCAACATGATTTGTCACCTAATACAATTACTTAAGCAAGAATGTCTAGAAATAAGTGAAATAATCTGATAATATACTTACAACAGTCACAAAATAGGAATATTATATACATTGTCTAGATTTGTACAGTGTAGGAAATGTTTTTATGCTTCTCCGGCTTGCAGAGTTACAAGCCTAAAGTACACACCAGAGAGAGAATCTCTTTCCCACAGAAACCACCTTCCTCAGCCGCCTGGAATGCCTCAGTTAGAATTCCAGGCCTTTTCTCTGTTACAAGGTGATGTCTTCTTGTAATACAATCTTTACTGCCCGCCTACCGGCAAAACTGACGCCACTGCAAGAACAGACACTTCAGTGCGAGGGACGGATGCCACTCTGGCAGCTGACCAATCAGAACAGAGTGGACAAGCTGACCAGTCAGAGCACAGTGAGCTCATCAGTAGGTGGGGCTTATCAGAGTGTTTCAGACAGAGGGTGAATGCAAATGTACAGTATGAGAAAAATATATACTATTTTGTGAATATCGGAGCATGCAAATCTATTCTAGTAGTCCATAAGTACATAAAACTATGGCTCTAAAAATGAGCATAATAAGAACATCTGGGGGATCCATTTGTGTCTTTCGCCTAGGGTCACAGAATCACTAAATCCACCCCTGTTTTTATGGTTATGGCACATTAAAATGTTTTAATTATTTTCACTGAAAATGATAATATCACTTATACACAGTTACAGTGTTGTTTGGACGGTCTGGGCTGATGTTTTGTTAATAAACTAAATCTGGAAACTGGTCTCTGAGCTTGTCATGTGGTTTAACTTTATCAGTGATGTAAATGGCTTTAAACAAAACTGGTCATGAACAGAATATGCAGTTCAGCAGAAATAAAACAGCATTTTAGATAAAATCTTATATTAAAAATCAGTTTAGTCTTTGGAAAATTGTCTTATACTCAGCACACTGTTCAGTTTTTTTTTTTTATTAGTTCATCTATTTTTTAAATAACTGCACTGGAGAAGGAGCCTGACTGTGTTTCTTTATACTGTACAACCGTGTATTCGTATAATGACAATAAAGTTGAACTGAATTGAACTTAATCTAGTTTTACCCAAATTTGCATCCCCGTTAGGGGCCCAAGGGTGAATTCCCTCTTTTACCTAAAGTGTCACTCCTCCCTGCTCCCTCCCTTCTTTAGACTTGAGATCAAAACAACATCTCAGCACAACGTCTCTCTTCTGCTCAAGGTAAGTTGTGTAAA
Organism: Semaprochilodus insignis; assembly: GCA_034552555.1. Classification (NCBI taxonomy): domain Eukaryota; kingdom Metazoa; phylum Chordata; class Actinopteri; order Characiformes; family Prochilodontidae; genus Semaprochilodus; species Semaprochilodus insignis. The sequence goes on from CM067498.1 coordinate 2,535,939, forward strand.
TGTCAATAATATGTTCCTATGTTAATTTAGGGACGTTGCTTTTGAATGCTGGTTATTTATCTGGATCTCACATGCAGTTTTATCTGACTGACTTGCACTAAAAATCTAAACTATACAGCCAACAGTCTGGTTACTTCCATAACTGTGACGTTTGTTTGCTAGATCTGACATCTTTCACTTTGATTTTGTTTGTCTTTGCACTGTACACTATTTATACATCTATATATACATATACATACATATATATAAGAGACCGCTCCAGTTTCTTCTTAAATCAGCATCTCCACACGTACAGCAGGTTCTTAGTGAGGAACAGAAGGTTGGGTTCTAGCTTTACTGCCAGATACAGTGAGCGTCTGGTTCATAAGAACAAGGTCAAGCAGCAAACACACAGGACAACACAGCTACAGACTGGCAGAGGGCCAAAACCACTCTCTACTGACCGTGATGAGCGCCACATCATTCCAATGTCACTTAACCACCGTAAGATGACCTCAAGTGCCCGACAGAAAGACTGGCGAGCATGGTTCAAAAAACAGGCTTCTTCCAAAAACATCAACATCAACGAGCTCTGGAATAACTGTTTAAATACTGTGGCATTTTTAAATGCACATTTGAGCAGATGGTACCATAAACTGAGATCACCTTTGCCACAGTTATATTATGCACCACAGCTGGTGCAGGTACACAGACCAATAGAATTAGTTTTGTCTTGTAAATATTTGGGTTTCACGTTGGATGATATCTTTTAAATCGCATGTCAAACATTCGATAAAGAGGTTTTGGGTTTAAGGGTATAACAACAATAATACACATGAGGGTGTGAGACATTTTGCTGTGGTTGTAGGTATGAGACTGCAACACATCAGTGCCAGTATCTCACGGTATAGCACTCCTTCTCATACTACTGTGTAAATGCCACACATGGTGTATAAACTACAGTATTACACTTGATTGTGTACTATGGGGTATATTGTGCTACAGTCAGCAATTGAGTACATGCATATATTTACTGACCAGTATAATTTAACACAGTTATGGTAAAAGAACACTGAACGCAGCTGGATACGGTGTAGCACACTGATCAGCTATTTGTTTGTACAGGAGCACAATGGACCTTAAGCAGTACTTCAAAAGGATTGGCTTCTCTGGTCCATACGACAAAGCTGACCTGGCCACTCTGTGCACCGTACACAAGCTGCATGTGATGAACGTTCCCTTCGAGAACCTCAGTATCCACTGTGGAGAGAGGAACACTATGGACCTGAAGGTCATCTATGAGAAGATCGTGCTCGACCATCGTGGAGGCTGGTGCTGTGAGAACAACCTGCTCTTCTCCTGGGTGCTGAAAGAGATGGGCTACAAATTCACCATGCTGGGCGCCAAGGTCTTCGACCCGTTTAATAATGAGTACAGCCCCATGAATACGCATCTCATCAACCTGGTTGAGATTGACGGCAAGCCGTATATCGCTGATGTGAGTTATGGGGTGTCCTGTCAAATCTGGGACCCATTAGAACTGATCGCAGATAAAGACCAGCCCCAGCCCCCGGGGGTGTTCCGTCTACTGAAGGACGGAGAGAACTGGATCCTGCAGAAGACGGGGAGGAAGTTAGTGCTCCAGAACAAGGCCTTTGCCCCCCGCAATCTCACTGACAAGATCCTGTCTAAGACCATGTACAGGTTCTTTTTAACGCCACGCAGTGTTGACCATTTTCTGGAGACCTCTGAGTACCTCCAGACCAGTTCTGAGTCTGTGTACACCCAGAAGTCCATCTGTTCCCTTCAGACACCCACTGGCTTCAGAGCTCTGATTGGCTGGACCTACAGCGAGGTCACATTCAATCCTCAAGAAGACACAGACCTCTATGATATCAGGGAGATACCAGACAGTGAGATCGAGACTGTGCTGAAGGAAAAGTTCAACATTACATTAGGCTGTAAACTGCGACCTATAAACAGATAAGATATTTAATGAAATACGAACCTAACTTTGCTCACCCAGAAATCCAGCTTTAAACCAAAATCATAATTTAACTGTGCCAAAGTTGAACGATGCACACAAATCAAAACATAGTGAGGGAGTTAACAGATGAGGCGTACAAAAAATGAGTCACGTTGCATGTTTAAGGTGGTGGTAACTTCAGGCTCCTGCAGATGGCGCTGCATGAGGATGATGGGGCTATAAATACCTGCGGGGTGTGAGTGACGGGATCCATAGATTGGGAAGAGGTGGTACAGTGCAGTTAATGTCTCGTTCCATGTGTGGAAAATGGCTCCAAAGCAGATGTTAATGATTGGCTAAAAGGAGGGACTGCATTTGGGCGTGCCAAAGACCATAGTGTGAGGGAAGTAGCTGAATCTGCAGGTGTATGGAAGCGTACGGTTATACGGGTCTAAGAGCAGTGGCTAAAATCCCAGTCTACAGGGAATTCTCCTCGGAATTGTACCAGTGAATGGCATCCACCACATCTGGCCCAACTGTACAATTCTCTGAGTGTCTGAACATTGATGTGGCCTATATCCAGAAACTTGTCCAGTCCGTGCCAAATCCAATCACAGCTGTTATTGGAGCTCGTGGAGGTATTACACACTGTTAGGTACGTTTCAGTCACAGGGGACTCATTTTTCATTTTACTTGTTCTGCACTATGGTCCTGGAGGACTGCCATTACGTTTCACTGTGTACTTGTATAGAGCTGAAATGACAATAAAGCCTCTTGAACTCTTGAACTTGAGATCACTCATTGAAAAGGCTACAAAGATGCAGCACTCTTCCCAGTCATTAATGATTAGCAGTAACTGACCAGCACCAATGATCTAATGAGCTTCCCTCATACTATATAATCCACTATGTGTAAGTTAAGAGATTCTGGATTTTACACTTATAGTCTATAGTGCACTATTTGTCCAGCTTGTAATCATGTACATGTGGACTCCAAATGGCTATAGTTTAACATTCAATACTCGTTATCAAAAAAAATGTTTCACCCAGAAGGAATCAGCCAACAGGAATGACACTTGGTGGGTAGGTCTGACATCATGAGACATGCAAATGATTCAAGTTTCATACTCTGCCGTGCATGTGACATTAGCAAGGACGGGCCTTATCACTGTACCCAACTGACTATATAAGGTTGTCTGTTGCGCATGCTTTCCATTCTGACTCGTGCCTGTTGTGACTCGTGCCTGTGTTGGTAGCATCGAAAGCAACCTGACCAGTTGGAAGACTGGTCATATCGTGGGGCTCAGGGAAGTAGGATGGTCTTATCAACGTACTGCGTGCCATACCGGTCGTGGGGATAATATCATAGCACACTGTTGGCGGCAATGGATACAAGAAGGCACGCACCAGGAGGATTTGGTTATAATAACCTTCCTGGCTTATTGCTTTATTAGGCTTGTTTAAGAAGAGTTTAGAGAGACATGCCACATACATTTGTTGCAATGCTGTTGTTGTTAGCCATCCAGTAATAGTCAGTAATAATTTGAGGTTGGAACAAGTCAAAAATCATGGATTGGTCACAGAGGTGCAAACTCAGAGCAGCAGGATTGAACCCAATTAGCCACATATCACACATGGTAAAGCTGACACAAGTCAAGTCAAGATTTATTTTTATAGCACCTTTTACGACAGATGTTGTCACAAAGCAGTTTTACAAAGAATCTGGTGTCCGAGCCCCCAGTGAGCAAGCCAAGGGCGACAGAGGCAAGGAAAAACTCCCCCAGTTCAAAAGGAAGAAACCTCGAGAGGAACCAACACTCAAAAGGGGAACCCATCCTCCTCGGGTCAACACCAGATAGCAGGACAAGCAAAGGAAAGGAGCGTTCAGTGTTTGTAAGGTAGAGGAACAAATGTTTGATTAGTCTGCAATTAAACAGCTAGGTCACTGGATGGGTCAGCAGGACGCAGGCCAAGCTTCCACAGTGCAGGACAGCCAGGAGCTCCGTGGTGGTTAAAGGCGAGCAGTGGCACCCAGTCAGAGCAGATGTAGCAACAGCATCAGACCGCACAGGATGGGCAGCAGTTCAGCTCAGGCAAAGATAACATGCAGACTGTTAGCTCTGACAGAAGATCTGAACACACTATATGGTGTTAACAGAGTGCAGCAGAGACTCCGGCAGGCCCGGCTATTACAGCAGAACTAAAAGGGAGAGCCAGAAGGTAACAAAGACATGAGGGCTCCCTGAAAAGTCAGCGCCCCTCTGCCCCCCAACGTCAACAAACCTGAGTGAACGTGAAGAGCAGTGGGACGACAGCACCAACGTTCCCAGCTTACCAAAACACTCTCTGTCAGCGGACCCCTAGACCTGCACCTTTTACCTAGCAGAAAACTAATTACCAAATGCTCCACTGAACAGGTGGGTTTTAAGGCTAGACTTAAAGATTGAGGCTGCGTCTGAGTCCCGAACACTGACTGGTAAGTTATTCCAAAGCTGGGGGGCCTTGTATGAAAAGGCTCTGCCCCCTGATGTAACTTTGTTAATTCTAGGCACTAGCAGAGAGCCCGCACTTTGAGATCTAAGGTCACGTGACGGTTCATAACACGAGATAAGTTCAGTGAGGTACAGAGGAGCGAGGCCGTTTAGAGCTTTTATGCGAGAAGAAGAATTTTATACCCAATGCGGAATTTAACTGGCAACCAATCTAAGTTAGATAAGAAGAACTAAGCAGCAGACGCAACTGATCTACACAACCTGACCTATTATACTTCAAAGAGGGGCAGAGCACAGTGACCTTGGCGAGACCCAAAGACACACACACACACACACCCAGCGTGAATGAACCAGAGTGCTTTATTTAGACAAGAAGTATCAACCAAACCAAAACACAACTTAAATACGTGGCTTCCTGTTTTTAAGGGCATGGCGCCCCGCCTTCTGATCGCACACACCTGCCACTTCTGCAGGGAGTGGCAGCGACTCCACCCAAGCCTTTTGACAGTTGATATATATATATATATATATATATACACCAAATCCTCATTTTGGTTGAGAAATTTGATTTAGTATTTTATATATATATATATATCATATCTGTACTGGGGAACCCGTTACTTTAAGGTATTAGTAAATTGTGTACTGTCACTTTAAAACACTTCTGCTCTGTCATTGCTGTAGCTCCCCCAGTCTGTGAAATGCAAATGCAAAAAGAGGAGGGATTAATTACTTTGCACAGCAAAACAAAAGAAGCAGCTCACGATTCTAAACACTAACAGTAAGGCTCTGAACCTTGTAACAGGTCCATTTTTCCCGAGTTTTATCCGAGGCATGTGCTTCTTGGCTCTGCAGGGTTTCCACATGTGCATTTCTTCATTGTCTGCATGTGTATGAGAGAGAGAGAGCAGCATGAACATTCACTCCAGAGTGTTCAAACAGCACCAGAGTGTTCAAAGGAAAGCAGCCAGCAGCAGTCGTGGTCTGGATCCTTCCAGCACTCACAGAGCACAATGCAGAGTTCCTACCTGTTAACGGATGTACAGTTGGGCGACATTAGCAACACTGAAGCTCACACACACCCGTTTCAAAAGCGAGCGTTTTTATTTAGCCAGTTCAGCAAGTAATTCAACTGATTTATCTTGGGGTATGAAGCATGACATTGGCCTTTAACTGAAATGTGTTACACATTACATTTTAGAGCACTGTGGTGACATAACCATCACAAGCATGGACATGAATAAATAAGTGAATCTGTTTATGACTCTGCATCCTGACCAAACTGAGGGCTGAGGAACCCATGTGATTAGGAATCTGGCCTTCCATGGGCTGTTTTAATGCTTGCTATAAACAGGCAAATGATGTCCAGTGGAGAACACCCATAAAATCTGTAGCTTAGTCCCGAGACAGACAGTAAATCTGACTGAAACAATGTATAAAAGTCTCTCGACTAAGATCTCTACTTTAACTCAACTACATGGTTTGTGTACTTCGTCCACCGCTACTTGGGTGTGTATATATGGAGGTTCTTTAAACTTTAAAAAGGTTCTTCACACTTGCACATCTCACTGAGTGGATGTTTTTATGGAAAGTGGTTGAAAAATCCTTTTTGTCACCGTTATTTTAAAAGCTATTCAGTCACAGCTGTTCCATCAGTTCTGCTCAGGGTGCAAAATTTCAGGAATTCGAGTTGTACATTTAGCCTATGAGCTGTTCCACTTTTAGATTTATAAATCATTCAGGGAGAATGTAGCAACATACGCAAACCAGCTACCAAATCAGGTTAAACAGCAACATTTAGTTAAGACCTCCATGGAGATCACCCATAACCGGATGGTCAAACTATGGCAGCTATAATCCAAACAGCATTCTAATGTTTGGAGCGCTCTGTTCACCCGTATTGCACCATATATGGCTCATTTTGATTGGATAAGTGGGTAGTCCGTGTATGTCACATGAATTAAGCCTAGTGGTGTTAGACAAAATTGTAGGCTTAGGCTAGCAGGCTTAGGCTGCAGGCTTAGGCTAGCAGAATATGTGTCTGCTCAACCAAATGGTCAAATTATGGCAGCTATAATCTGAATGGCCCTCGAATTTGGAGCTCTCTGTTCACCAAAATTTCACCATCTATGACTTTGTAATCCTTTGGATTGGACGAATGGGTCACCAGTGTGTATAAACTTTAGCCCCAGCCCAGAAGTCCAAGGGTTAACTCCCCATTTTTATCTAGCCAGTCCCTCCACCCTGCACTTATTCCTTCAGCCAACTTCAGACGCTGTGGCCAGCTCAACTGTTCCCTCTGACGTCTGCTAAAAAGTAGGTTGTGTAACTGTCAGAAATGCGGAGCTCCTCCTGTTTTTCTGAAAGCATGTTTTAAATGTTGGTTTGGTTACTTGGCAAGACTTCACATGCACTTTCTTTGGAATGATTCTCTGAAGAGATTAGCCTGTTGTGGTAGCTAAGAGCTAAGTTTACTTTTCCCTTGCAGGAGCACAATGGACCTTAAGCAGTACTTCAAAAGGATTGGCTTCTCTGGTCCGTACGACAAAGCTGACCGGGCCACTCTGTTCACCGTACACAAGCTGCATGTGATGAATGTTCCCTTCGAGAACCTCAGTATGCACTGTGGAGAGAGGAACACTATGGACCTGAAGATCATCTATGAGAAGATCGTGCTCGACCATCGCGGAGGCTGGTGCTGTGAGAACAACCTGCTCTTCTCCTGGGTGCTGAAAGAGATGGGCTACAAATTCACCAGCCTGGGCGCCAAAGTCTTCAACACGATCAAAAACGATTTTAAACCCATGGATTCACATCTCATCAACCTGGTTGAGATTGACGGCAAGCCGTATATCGCTGATGTGAGTTATGGGGTGTCATGTCAAATATGGCTCCCATTAGAACTGATCGCAGATAAAGACCAGCCCCAGCCCCCGGGGGTGTTCCGTCTACTGAAGGACGGCGGGAGGTGGACCCTGGAGAAGACGGGGAGAAACCCACAGATCCAGAACCAGGCCTTCGCTACCTGCAGCCTCGTTGACAAGCGCCTGACGAAGACCATGTACAGCTTCTTGTTAATACAGCGCGGTGTTGACCATTTTCTGGAGACCTCTGAGTACCTGCAGACCAGTGCTGAATCTTTGTTCACCCAGAAGTCCATCTGTTCCCTTCAGACACCCACTGGCTTCAGAGCTCTGGTTGGCTGGACCTACAGCGAGGTCACATTCGATCCTCAAGGAGACACAGACCTCTATGATATCAGGGAGATACCAGACAGTGAGGTCGAGGCTGTACTGAAGGAAAAGTTCCAAGTAACTTTACGTAATAAACTGACACCTATA
>CM067498.1:2544054-2559085 GCA_034552555.1 Semaprochilodus insignis
ATATATATATATATATATATATATATATATTACTAGCTATAGTACTGCTATAGTGCTTTCACTGGAGTACTAGGAAAAGGACACTAGCTTTCCTGCTCCTGGATTTAACTGAAACCTAGAGGATGAGTTTGAAAACCGCGCCTATATGATATAAACCCCTTATAAAAGCACACTACATAGGGCTGAATGTCACATGACTCCTTAATCCCTATCTGGTGCACTGTGTAAGGCATGAAATACCGGCTTTCTACACCGTCGTGTGTAAAATGAAAGGCAGTTAATATTCTAGCATAAGCTGCACGACTCCCTTTCTAACGTTTAGTTCACCGTTTGGGTGCAGAAGCCAAAACTGCATGGCCTACGACGTGCACTACATGGGGAACACGGGGCGATTTGAGATTCAGCCCTAGTGTGTGCGCACGCGTACTGGCAGGCAAGTTCAAACGCACGCGCAGCTCTTTAAAGTGTTACGTAACCGCCATTCAGCCAATGAGAGTCGAGCTTCCACTGCAGCGGTGGCGGTGCGGCCTGCATAGGAGAAGAGCCATGAATTCACTAGAACAAGCCGAAGGTATTTCTGAAATGAGTGTTGTTGTTGAGTCGTATGTATGTGTGAGTGGGCATGCTGCTTTTACAGTCCCAGTGTTTGGCTAAAACAAGCTTATTTTGCGATGACAGTGGGAAGCTACCTTTCTAGCTTGCTAGCCTGGAGAGTTAGCGAACGTTAAGCTACACACCCAGCAGTTAGCCACAAGCTAATTCGGTTACATCTGCACTGCCTGTGTTTATATGAAGGTAGCAGTGTTGTTGTAGACAGAGGAAAGTCTTTAACCCCATAAATTTTAACTAGGTGGTACAGAATTCGTGCCGGTAAGTTTGTCGCTAAACCGTTAAGACACAGTAGTTAATGGAGGATCAGCCTCGGCTAGTTTGTAGTGTATTAGCTACCTGGTTGTTTTCATATCAGAACATCAGAGTATAATACAACGCCTGTCTGGGGGTGTGTTGAATTGGTAGAGAGGATCAGACTGGTTTTAAAGTGCTGTGAGTTTTTAAACCACAACTATCCAGCCAGCAGGGTCCTGTAGGACTAGAGGATGACCAGCACTACACTGTTCAGTAGCAGAGTTATCGTCCAGCAAGGTAGGAGTGTCTAATAGAGTGGACAGTGAGTAGACACAGTGTTTAAACACTCCAGCAGCACTGCTGTGTCTGATCCACTCACACCACCACAAAATACCTGCTCTGTGGTGGTCCTGTGGGGGTCCTGGACTACAGTCTGTAACTGCAGAACTACAGAGTGCTCCTATAGGGTCAGTGGAGTTGACTGGACACTGAGAGTAGAAGCAGGGAGATGGTTTTAATGTTACAAAGTGATGATCAGAGATAAGTAGAGTAGCCTAAATCAATACTTAAGTAAAAGTATTGATACATGGGTAAAATACTGACATAATGAAAATTACCTTCAAATAAAACAACTACAAGTACTAAAGTATCAGGTCAGAAAAGCTGTAACTTAAAGAACTGCAGTGGAACTTCTCAGTAAATCCAGCATCCATCAGCACAGTGAAGTGTGTATGGCTCATTAAAAAAAAAAAAAGTTATTATTTTGGTCTAAAATAAAGTGTTTAAGCTCCAAAGTCAGAGACGTGACCAATCACAGAACTGTACATATGGAACTGAACTCAAAAAAGGAATCAGTAACTAAATATGAATTACTGAAATAAAAGTGAGTAAAAAGTAGATTCCTGTACTCGGTAATATACTTGAGTAGCAGTAGAAGTGTTCCTATTAGAAAATTCTCAGCAGAGAACAAATCCATCCACATTCCTGACCTCTCTGTACCCATCATGGTCATAAAACGAATGCTCTCCCTGATATTTTATTTGTATCAGAACAGTGATCACATCTAACCAGGTGACTTCCAGTGTTCTACAGTTCTACCTTTCTACTGTGGCACAAATGATATCACTCTTATGAAGCAGGGGTGGGGAACTCCAGACACACCTGATTCAACTTATCAGCTAATTAGCTGGCGTGCCAGAGCAGGCAAATCACTAAACTGTCCTGGACTCCCTCAGTTCCCCACCCGTTATACAGGCTTACATGCAAGTCTGGTTCCACAAATATGACGGGTATACAGCTACACACCCCAGCTACCCCCTGTTCCAACCTCTGCCATCTGGAAAGAGGTACCGGAAGATCCGACCCAGAACCACCAGGTCCAGAAACAGCTTTTACCCTAGAGCTGTCAAACTGGCCACACCGGCAGCACCTACCAGAACACGACTACAACACTACAGACTGTACTGATCTAGCCCTGATCACCCCAGCCCATACACACTGGGCTCCACCAGCCCACAGGACTGTATGCACTGCACTTTAACTAGACCTCTATACTTGAACATCTGAGCTGTGTTTTATTTGTCAATTTTTTATTCTATTATTTATCTATATTTTATTTATCTGTATAGTGCACATCTGTACTGTAAGCTGTTTAGCTGTTCACCTGAGCATTGTGCTGATTCTCCTACCTGCACTGTACACTTTATATCTTATACTGTTTACAAACACATACTTAACTGCACACTTTGCTACCTCAACACACTGTACCCTCCTACACGTACACACTTACACTAAGCTGTTTTTGCCTCCTACATATGCAAACCTCACCCCAGTTCTAGTATTCACATGACTTACAGATACTGCTCTTACACACTTTCCACATGTCTTACTTTTCACCATTTATTTGTCTTTGTCTTCTCACTCTGCTATATAATATGTATGTATGTATGTGTGTGTGTGTGTGTGTGTGTGTGTGTTTGTATATGGATTGGTACTGGATGGCACTGGAGAAGGAGCCTGACTGTGTTTCGTTATACTGTACAACCCCGTATTGCTATAATGACAAGGTTGAATTGAATGGACTAAGAAACAAAACTGATACAGGCATTTCTGTCCTGCTGCTTACAGAAAGTCTATAAACAGTGAAAAATATTTTCTTTTCAGATTTAAAGGCTTTTGAGCGGAGATTGACGGAGTATGTGTCCTGTCTGCAGCCAGCCACAGGCCGGTGGCGAAGTAAGACGTTTTATCCCCAAACTAGTAGCTAGCCAGCAGTTAGCGGATGTCATCGTAAATACAGTTGTGACCTTGTTTGTTGTTGATTCTGCTCAAGTATCATGTAGACTAGTGTGGTGCCAGTGTTATCAGTGCTGTTGAAATGCAATACCAAGAACAACTTCGGGAAACCTTAGTAATATTTAGTAACACTATAAAGTAACACTTTATAAACTACCTAATATGTGAAGGGTGCCATGTGGGGTATCCTAATTTAATTACTACGTGTGCATGAAAATATTATATTTTGATGCTGTTCTGTGTCATATTGATGCTGACACCAAGATGAAATTTGACATTGAATTTGCTAATAATATTTGGTGTACACATCTCATCTTGTGTGCATTTGTCTTGTTTTGTTCCAGTGATTTTGATTGTGGTGTCAGTTTGCACAGCAACCGGAGCTTGGAACTGGTTGATAGACCCAGACACTCAGAAGGTGGGGAGAAAAATAAAAGTTTTGTGTCTGCTTATGCCCCTAATCCTTTCAGAACTGACTGTTTTCTGTCCTTTCTACAGGTATCCTTCTTTTCTTCCTTATGGAACCATCCATTTTTCACCATCAGCTGTGTCACTCTCATCGGCCTATTCTTTGCTGGAATACACAAGCGCGTTGTTGCGCCATCAATGTATCCTTATCATGTTTGCATAGATTTGGTTTCATTTGCTTTTGATGTCAGTTAGCAAAATTCTTTGAAATTTCAGGTTATATACATGATTTTAATCATGATTTTGTGTTTCAAATGTATTATTTCAACCTGTATTGCTGTGAAATATTTACATTTATTTGTTCATTTATTATTCATTTAATTTACATTTATTGGGTTCCCAAGTGGGGCAACCCTCTAAGGTTTTTCCATTGACATTGTGACTTCTCAAGTTCTAATCCTGGCATAACAACAAAACAACTTCTCTCTAATTCGCACTGCATTTATAGGCAATGAACCGCAGCTTTTTAACAAACATCTGATTATAAGAAGGCTGAGCAGAGGTTTGGAACAGGACAGGGTTAGTTTTGTGGAGGTGGGGTAACGTAATTACAGGCATGATTCTGCCGATTCGCCACCTTTACCTTCCATAAAATGAGCTGTGGAAATAAACGATCAACCCTGTGCAAATCAAAATGGTAATATACCTAGCTATATCTGTTTCCTCTGTTGAAAAGAGCCATTTCTATTTGTGATTCGATATATAGCTATAAAGTAAAAAGTGACCCAAAATGGACTGCAGCGATCCAAACAAGTCAGAAGGCTGTTCTTGATTGGACAGAAGCTCAGTCCTGTTTATGCTCTGTAATCCTGAATCTGACCTGGAGAAGGGGTGGTATTTCCCAGGACAGGATTTCCCAATTAGCCAGCCCAAAGATGAGGACTATCCAGTATGAATGCCCTCATCTGTTTTCCTGTTGGACAGGCTTGACTTTGAGCTTAAGTTACCTGGGTTCCTGCTCTGTGAAGTACACCCCATGTTGGGTGTGGATCATTAGTTTAGCCAGTTTAGGCTAGCAGGCTAAGCAAGAAATATTGCTTCATGAGACAGACCCCCTGAAGCACCCTTGCTGTTCCTTGCACCCAACACACGGGACTGAACTCGTCAGCTAATTAACACATACCTCATGGGTGTTATGAGCAGGTAAAACACCTAATGGAGTCATGAAGTTATGAAGTTTGCCTCCCAGCACCAGCCTGTCTTGTGAGTCACTGCCGAGAGTGGTCTTTTCCTTGATTCTGTTTCAGTATTGCTGCACGCTGCCGGACAGTGCTCGCAGAATACAACATGTCCTGTGATGATGTGAGTGTTAAATTGTTAAATTAGCCTTAAATTGTTTATAATCAATGATGTCTTGATAAGCGTGGTGAGTTTGGACATTTGAAAGTAAGCCCCTGCCCCATGTTTGGATTTAGACTTGGGGTAAGGTTATAATGTTGGGGTATACAGTTCAGCTTAATGATATGACGCCGCTATTATATGACGAACATCTCTTTTTATTAACTGCCAGTGATTTGCAGACACATGATTTATTGCATGATTTATCACAAGTAACCAATTAGAGACTTTCTAATTTGGGCTGCCGTAAAACTGCTTTACTTCTGCCTAATGTAGCCACCTCTTGGTTTTAACCATGTCTCTTTGTGCTCTGCTTTAGACAGGGAAGCTTATTCTAAAGCCCCGACCTCACATCCAATAGCATCACAGACTGTAGGGAATCTCATATTGATCACCATGTGGATCGCAAACCATACAGCACAAGAGGAGATTACCGTCAAGATCCAGAATGGGGGAAAAGGTCTCTTGAACAAGACTCCTGTTTCATTATTCTGAAGAATGGGATTTTTTTTTGTTTGTTTGTTGTTGTTTTTGAGAAAAATCACTGTTGCTGCCATTTTAGAAGACCCATATAAACAAAGAAATCCCTGGTGGGTAGAACTTTTACTTTGTCAGAGTGTGTTCACTGTCTTTCTAATGCCATTCTCTTATTTTAGATGTAGTGTTCAATATTTGTAATTTTTTTAAAGCAAATTGTTGAACATTATTGTTAAATATTAAATACAGATCCCGTGTTCTGAGAACTTGAGAGACTGGGTTTGATCAGTGGGTTTTAACACCATAAAACTGATGTACAAATGTGCAACTATATTTACAAATATCACAGTTCACCGGCTTATTTTTATTGTAGATGTTTCTGTGGAGTTGATTTTATTGGTGTACGCATTCAAAATCCTATATGTCCAACATCTGCTGCTTTTGTTTCTATATTTGTAGATTTTGAAAGCACTTTTCTGAAATCAAATAATAAAATGGCTTTCTGCATTGTGAAGATGTGGTATAGCACTGGTTCAGGCTGAGCACATCCTTCCATTATTTTGAAAGCTGAGTCAGGACTTTCATCTCATTTACACAAAAGCCTGTTTTTATAGTGTCAGAAAACCAACTAAAAGTTACAGCGTTGACTGAATGCCATTTGCAGATCACAAAACCGTGTTGGAGGGGGTTAAAAGGGGTTTTAAAGGTTTTACATTTAGATTGTTTATAATTATTTATTAATTATTTTTAATTTGTTTACTTCTGGTTTACCATAGCAATGTACAGATGTATGGTACAAGCTCTTACTAACATACAATACAACACTGTAACATGGAACTGTATACAATATTTAATTGTTATAGTGATCAAATGGGTCTCGTTATGCTTTCTGAGCATATTAAGGAGATCCGTACCTGATAAATACTGACTAACTACATGTTACATTGCAAAGTTAGCATAACTATGCCTGTTCAACTGGATTTACTGCAGTGCATTTTTAAACATTGAAAATAAATGACTGTAGCTGCAAGTAACGTTTACTTAAGTATTTTTTTGAGGGGGAAATGAAATCCTTCCACACGACACCTCGGGGCATCAGAGCTTCTGATCTGCACCCTCCAATGCATGTATGCATAAAATTCTGTAGGAATTCCCAGCTACACTGCCAATGTGTGTGCTTATTGCCCCAAAACAATGATTCGATTCTGATTAGATGCACTGAAATATGAAAAAAAAAAAAACAAGATGCCAATAAATTATTTCTCTCTAGGTGCAAAATTCAAATATATGGATCTATAAATGATTCAGGAAATGGAGGAACATGTGATGGTGTATAGCAGAGCTGTCCAGTCTTATCTGTAAAAAGCTGCAGGTTTTCATACTAAACAAGCTGGTGGTCTGGTGGTCTCGGTTCTCAACTGATCATGTGTGCTCCTGCTTTGTTGGAATAAAAGCTTTGCAGATGAAACTGGACAACCCTGATTTATACGACAACAAAAATTGTGATTTCACATCATATGATAAATTATTTGGGCTGGTTCATGTGGGTTGTGGAATATCTCACTTGAACTAAGTTGCATATTTCAGAACATCATGTAGTCACCTCAGTCTCCGTTGCCTAGCCACCTTGGAGCTGCAGACTTATGAATAAAAACTGATATTCAGAATTAATTTATTTATATGCATCTGGTTATATTGAAATCGGTCATGGCATGTCAACAGGTACATCTACAGATGGTGTATGTTGTTTTGACTCGACGCATAAAGCTTGAATATTGCTGACGTTCCATGAAATGAGCCTCATACTCTTATTAACACAATATTATACCAGGTTTTATCATTTATCATCATGCCTAAGAGCGTTTAAAATACATTCTAGCCTTTTAAAATCAATTAAAATGTGTTACAATGGTCCCAGTTTGTGTTGATAAGGATTTCTCCTACTGTGTGTCCTAGAGACTGAATAACCGGCGTGGCAGGGAAGGAAGTCATGCAGTTCTCCTGAGTACTTCTCTAGTTGGTCAATGTGTATGTATCCTATAAAGGAGCCAAACATGAACAGTCAGTTTCAAAAACCTGACCTCAGACAAGATCATGTTTATGGTGTCCCTAATAAACCCATGTTTTGCCATTTAAGGTCCAAATTAACACATAGGGCTGGTTTCCCAGACCCAAACTAAGACTTAGGCTACACAAAAAGGAATGTCCAATGGTGATTTACCAATGGCACAGCAATTTAGTCCAAGACTATGGTTAATCCATGGCTGGGAAACCATGGATTAAGTACATGTTCCTACAGATGTGCCAACCTACAGAGTTAATGTAGCAGACCTGGTCCAGTTAATCAAGTCCTTCACTCACGTCTATCCAAAAACAATGTAATGCCTGGATGTAAAGTCTGCCGGATGGTACATCTGGTGTAAACTGGGGTACTCCAACCCAGTGCTGGAGGGCTGGTGTCCTGCACGATTGGGTGAAACTTAGATGTGGTCATATTTAACTCATTTGCTAACTGCATAGCATAGTGGGTATATTTGTGTAAAGGACTCATGAAACCGTCCTGGACACCTGCTCTCCTGGACACCTGCTCTCCAGGTCATATTCAAAGTGCATAACCATATTTGAAAGGTGAATCATTCCATTATTTTCATCATGATATGTTGTATAGGAGTGAGCTTTTACAAAAAGTAAGAATGGTATATTATGATTGTTGACACCTTTATTAGAGAAATATGTATGAAATAGAAAATGTAGATCCAGTTACCATATAGATGCACTTTGTTGTCCTACAGTTCCAGACTGTAGTCCATCTGTTTCTCTGTATACTGTATTACCCTGTTCTTCAATGGTCAGGACCCCCACAAGACCACCACAGAGCAGGTATTATGTGGACGGTGGATCATTCTCAGCACTGCAGTGACACTGACGTCCATTGAAGAACAGGGTAATTGAAGTATACAGAGAAAAAGATGGACTACAGTCTGTACCTGTAGAACCACAGAGTGCTTCTCTATTGGTGGTCCTGTGGGGGTCCTGAAACAAGGAGGTGGTTTTAATGTAGCGGCTGATTGGTGTATATACAGCCCTGTGACATGAAACATTTTCATTCATATATTGCAGCTCTATATAGAGACCCTATAAAAAATCTGACCCAAATATTAAAAACCAGGTTTAATCCATGTCTGGGAAACCAGCCCTAACTGTTTCAATCAAACTGAATTTTTTAATTTCAATTCACAGCACGTTCATTCGGTACCTGAGACCATGTTGTTTACGGGATAGAACGGCACATCACAGCAGACTGACTCATCCCTTGATGGAGAGGTGTTCATGCAGTCCTCCTGGCTAAGAGACATATGAACGAGAGACACATTCATTTTTTGCATGCAGAAGGGAAAGTCCTTCTGAGTCTCCAATGTAGAGACTGGCTGACCACTGTCCCAGAGTTTAAAGCAAGGTGCAAAATAGAGAGCCCCTAATTATCCTTTTAGACCCCCTGACTGTGTCAAAATGTACACGCACTGGTCTGTCTCAGGGTGGCACTGAAGTCAGCACAGTGCTACTATGGCGAGTGAGTTAGCAGCCAGCCAAAGCTAGATTAGCAAACCCACATAACCCCCCTCAATCCCAGGGGGTATTTGTGACACTGGTTTAGAGTGTACTTCTCTATGATCTACCTAAATCAAATAACTGTCATTAACTCATGACTCATCAAATGATTCGTAAGTAACACAGCCAACCAAAGTGTCAACAAATATGGGCTACCAAAATTATCTACATATACATTTTTCATTTTTTGTATCATAATATGTGTTAATGAACACAACTTAGTGAACTTAGTGATTAGTGATAATGAATTTCTGAATTAGAGACATCACACCCACCCTAGAGATGACCCTCTAGATACAAACAGCTGGTAGTTATGAGCAATCTTCCGACTTTACAACCTGACATGGATCTCTGAATGTACCGTTATCTACCAGCAGGTGCTACGAACCTTATCTTTCCTTTCCCCTTCAGACTTCCTTCATCCTCACGCTGAACATTCCCAGTGTGCTTCCTTTCTCTATTTCCATGTGTCCTCTTTGATAAAGATAGAGACACCACACTTGAGATACCACAGCCTAAAACCTGGGTCACCAATCATCTCCACAAAGAGCAAGTATGTCTGGAGGGTAGCACTTTACTTTACAGATCAGCAATAAGTAGGTAATGTAATATGGTCATTTTACAGTAACAAATTGTGTTTAATCATTAATTAAAAGTCAGTTTCCAAGCTGTTACTAAATAATAAATCAGAAATTGTAGTGAGTGTTAACAAGGTCATTATGAAATGGTAAAATAATGGTAACTAGATGAACTTACCTAAAAATTACCAGTGTCACACTTCCAGGTTTCCACCGATCTGGCCTTGAACTCCATCTCCCAGAACCCCCTACCTGGTGACATCACAGTCACATGTCCCTCACCCACCAATCCGGTCCCATTTCCTAGATCGGCCTCTTCCGAGTATTGATCATACCTGTTGTCAATTTAGTCTTGTTTGTACATATACTCCTCTCTCACACTGACCCACTGCGAAGTATTGCCACATTTCTGTAGCGTACCGAGCGGTCATTCTTTGTTGACCCTGTTCTGACTTTCTGGCTTTCCGATCCTGTTCTGATCTCTGGCTTTCTCTTCTCTGGTTTTCCTCTGGTTTTGTCTTGCCCTCGCTGATTGTCTCTTTGGTATTTCAACTCTTGCCTGTCTCCTGTTATTTGACTTTGCCTGTCCCTTGCACTTTGATTGCCTGGATTCAGTTGCTGAACCTCACTGCTAATCTGTTAAATAAACCCAGGCTTGATTTTAGCTCAGCGTGCGTCAATCTGACTTTGTCCGGAGTGAGAAACAGGTTTTCCTAAATTTTCCTAAATATTATATGCTCTAGTCATTAATAAATGAAAAGATAGTCACTGTATCAGTATTTAGTAATAAAATGATGAACTGCTGTTGCGCTTATGGCATACGTTACACCCACGACCCAACACTCTGTGGGCGCGCGTGGCTAGTGACGGGAAACGGCTGGCGCTACAGATGGTCCAGTCACGGTGCACAGCTTTTTGTAGGCTGCCTTTGACATTCCGAAATGCCGAATCCAAAGCTTGTTTGAAGAATGACTTTGCACAATGTGCTTCCAGAGCTGTCTGGTGGGTTTGTGCACCCAGATGAAGGGTGGGAGTTGGCTTCTTACCCGAATTTCCCATTCCACCTTAAACGGTGTGGCAGTTACATTCTGGCACCATTTAAGGTGGAATGAGAAGTTCGAATAAGAAGCCAGTTCTGGTTAGTAAAGGTGGAGGCTGTCGGGTGGTGAGGAGATTTCAACCCTCAGTCTGGATGTATAATCAGAGTGGACGATGAACTGATCTCCAAAAGGCATCAAGTTAAAGATGAAACATTGTAACTTTAAATTGGAGGAATTAAGAGGAGGAAAGGTTTGTGGAGTTTGAGCTCTTAGATAATTCACTGAAGTGAATAAAAAGCGGTAACAGGTTTTATTTACCTAAAACGACCCACTTATTTTAATAATGACTGAGTACATATACATGAGTATATATTATAGAATGTTAGAGTTATTAATCCAGAATCAGTGGAGTAGTTCTGCTGTAATTACCTGGTATCAGGCCTGTAAAATACTAATTCACTTGTTTCTGGCTTATTTCTTACCTGGTATGTATTTAGATGGTGAGACAGTCAGTCAGCGTGAGTTACAGGAAGTAATTACAGTGAAACTAAAAGCTATAAGACCCATCAAATACGAATTTACTTACTTATTTCCATCTTGTTTCTTATTTACTACACGTCCCATTAGGTCATAACACCAGTTCAACATGGTCTCGTTCTTCACATGTAGAACCACCTATAGAGAAGTACTGTTACCCAGGAATAGATGAGACTATGACTGTCTCTGCTCACCTATTACACACAAAGAACTATAAAATAAGCAGGTGATTTTTAGGTAAGTACAACTTGTTACAATTATTTTACCATTTCATAACAACCTTGTTAACACTCACTACAATTTCTGATTCATCATTTAGTAACAGCTAGGAAACTGACATTTAATTAATGATTAGATACAATTTGTTACCATAAAATGACCATATCATTACCTACTTATTACTGATCTGTAAAGTAAACTGCTACCCACATTTGATTCCAATAGTTCATTCAGTTGGTCTCAGTCTTCAAACGACACATTAATTATAAGAGACAAGAATCTACTGGGGTTGGAATGAAAACCTGCAGCTCTCTCGGCCCTTTGTAGCAGAGACCGGTGACCCTTGGTCCAAAAAATAAAATAAATAAATCTGAATATACTTACAGCCTTTTCCAACAACTCATCCTGCTCCCAAATGAACCTTCCCATCATGCTTCTCACCTCTAAATAAATTCAGCCAATTATCAGTGTGAACTTTTATATATTAGTATATATTGTTGCTGTCCAAAGAACAACATGTATCTCCAAAATGGCAACTTTACAGGAGAGGCCAAAAACCTCATCTAACTTTATTGTAAGTCAGTGGAACCAGACATCTTTCCAAACTGTTTTGGGCCATTTCTGTTGGTCCACTCATGATGAGATTCTCACTCGGTGTAAACTGCAGCTGCTGTGTTCAAATGATGCATAAAAGTCAAAATGGACAGAAGTGGAGATACATGGTTTTCATTGGACAGCAACGATATGTAGAACTCTGTTACAGCAGGTTCAGTCATCTCACCTCTCTGTACAGAAACAGGCGGCAGCAGATAGTGACCAAGCGGCACAGACCTGCTGCTCTGCCGTAGTCCACAAGTTAGGAGATAGGTGCTGTGGAACACTGTGGCTCTGTCCATTGCATAGTCATCACTACCGTGTATCCTAACACAAACACAGCAAATGAGTAACAGCAAACGAATAACAGCAAACGAATAACAGCTATCCAGAGTGAAGCTTCAGGAGGCTTTTAGATAAGGTTCTGTGGGATAACTCTCAGAACCCAACAAATCGGGTTATGATAGCCATTTCATTAGGTACACCTCCTTGTATCTACACTCACTGCTCATCTTATCAGCTCCACTGACCGTATAGGTGCTTTTCTATTTCAGTTACAGACAGTCTATATCTACATACTCTGTTTCCCTGTTCTTTAGTGTTCAGGACCCCCACAGGACCACCACAGAGCAGGTGTTATGTGGGTGGTGGATCATTCTCAGCACTGCAGTGACTCTGACGTGGTGGTGGTGTGTTAGTGTGTGTTGTGCTGGTGTGAGTGGATCAGACACAGCAGTGCTGCTGAACCTAATAACATTTTAATGTTATGAACATACGGTACCTTTTTGTCTCAGGACAGGAAGCATCATCACTGAAAAGGTAATCTGCTGTTCTCCAGTCGCAGATAACACCACCCTGCGACACTGACAACAACGTCACACCATATACGTTCATGGAATTTATTAGTATCATAAATAAACAAGGCTTTATTTAAGTCCCCTATATTTAAATATAAGTCCTCTATATTTAACTACTTTTTTAAAACACCGCTACAGGGTCAAAACGTGTCAGGACTGATCGAACTGAATTAATGTGAACAAATTTGTGAACGTCTTTAAAATAAATATGCAAATTGTCAGAATTATTACTGGAGTTATTAACCGAGCTAGCTAGCCAAGGTAACATCAACCAACAACATTTCAAACTCTCAACACAAATCTAGCTAGGTTCACTAAAAGTAGCTAACGGTGTTGATTATCTAACACAGCTACTAATTTTACATAGTACAACATGGTAACATTTTAAACGCTAATGCTAACAGGGTAAATGCTAAACAGTGGGCCTAAAATATCTTGTCTACTGCTAACCAACATACATAACGTCTTATGAATTGTAGTCCACACAAATGTACACACGCTGTTTAACTAACACGGCCATTATCATAGCTACATGGCAAAACGCAGATAGCTAACCACCAGCTAGCCAACTGTGGTTGTTAGCTAGGTAGCTAAGGTAACATCAGTCAACAATATATAATGCTAATGCTAACAGTTAACTGCTGGTGCGCTAATGCTAACAAGTTAAATGCTAAACAGTCAGGTTAAAATACTTTGTCTACTGCTAAACAAAATACTTAACATCTTACCAAGTATAGGTAACACAAATCTATGTTCACTGCGAGTAACGGCGCTGATTATTTAGCTAACACGGCTAATAGCTTAGCTACATGGTAAAACGTAGCTAGCTACCGACAAGCCAACTGTAGCTGTAAGCCAGCTAGGTAGTGTATGGCCTATATTACAGACAGGGCAATGACACGTACAGTGGAAACTAAACAATAATTTAACATTTATGAAGCACGAAAGTGCTCATGGATATTCTGTACATGGATTACTGCACAGCCTGAATATGACCAGAAAACGAAGTAAGTGAAGTTAGCCGGCAGTGCTAACCTCACAGTAACGGGTTAGCGCCTTGCTAAGCTAACGTTTGCCACTCACCCCAAAACCCAGGAATGTCTTTCCTGACGCTGTTTGAAAACCAGGCTGTTTTGTTTTTAAACATATTGAGATTAAACACATCACTCTCTAGTCCTAAACACTCTTCTGCTCCGCGATAGACAGAAAGCTGTCTAACAGACACACATGCTAGCTGGTTAGCCAGTTTAGCTTTATCTCTGCGCTGCATTAACTGTGTGATAGTAGGGAAATGTCAGCAGCATGGAACAAACCTTGACTTCATAAAGTTCTACTTCCAGTCAGCAGAACAGGTAAGACTGTTTTAAAGGGGAACCGAATAAAATTATTCTGCATATTTCAGTGGTTATGTTGTAAACAAAACCATTTACAGTGGGGGTGATGGGAACCAGAGGTCACAATATCTAGAACCCAAACCACCATTTTATTTACTGTCCACAGAACCAGTGAACCAGTGTCTTCTGACTTTATGGGGTCAAATATCAGTCAGCAGTCAGTCGAAACAGTGTGTCAGACACCAGGCAGCTGTTTCATGGGAGCTTAGATGTCTGGTTCCTATCACCACCACTGTCAACTGATCTGTTAAGGTTCTCCAGAACGTACACCGCTCCAGACATGTTTACACGTGTTCTGGGAATGTCCCTTGGTTGGAATCTGGAAATATGTGAATTCAGTGTACTGCCGTCCATGCTAAACCCATGACTGTTGAAACATGGCAGACTTCTGGGTTGTGCATTTTGGAATTTGTTTGGAGATGATGATTGAGATGATGATTGAGATGATGACTGTACCTATGATCACTTCTGCTGTCCATGTCTCCTGTTTTTGTTTTGGTTGTCTGTTGTTCCGCATCCCTTTGTTGTTTACTTGTAAAACAAAAGAAAAATTCTTGATCACATAAAAAGGTTCTCTAGAACGGAGCATTTTGCACCAGACGAGTCCGAGTGACTTTTGGCAGCGTTATTTATACAGAAATTTTGGATAATTGGTGGAGTTACCCTTTAATACGCCATCATCATTTGCTGTTACTGATATGATGACATTACACTGATATACCAAAATATGGTGGCCGAGAGGTGCAAAACAAATTAACATTTCAGAAAATAAAATGACA